>JAODAL010016510.1:0-80445 GCA_025379985.1 Phyllomedusa bahiana
CCCCATAACAACTTTACTATGTATGTAATGCGCCTATCGAGCCAGTGCTTAGGGAGCGCACAGCCTTTTTAAGGCATTAAAAAGTGTCGTGCAGAGTGTATTTTTAAAACCTTTTTTTAGAAATTACATTCCCATTTAAGCAAAAATATGGCGTAAAGTTTTTTTCCCGCAAAATACACCAAAAAAAAATGGGCCCCTTTTATTGACATGTCGCCCGGGGGTCTTTACTTCCCCCAATTTCATTTGGTCCAGGTCCACTGTCTGCTTACTTTTCCACGACCTGGATCCTGTTTTAATTCAAAAAAACCAAAACCCCCAAAATTCATCCCTAAATCCTTGGTTCTCTTGAACCTGTGGGTAAAAGGGATGTCTGGGGCTTAGCGTTAAAATGTCACTGCACTACACCCAACTGATGGAGGCCTTATGATAAGGATGCCTATATATCTTCATTGATAGTCTGTCAAGTGCTTGTTTGGTCAAAAGCGATTTCTTCTGACTCAATACAAAAGTACATTTGGCCAAGTGTGCACGTTTTCAGTAGGGAAAAGGCTCTTAGCGCCCAAAAGCCACTTTTGACAGCATCTCAAGCGAGGAGCAAAGGGATCGACTGAAATTTACCACACCCAAAACATCTTACCCTGGCATCTTTAAAGGGGGGTCCGCGGGACCCCTATATGCACTAGTCAGCGGGTCCAGCTACCTTCATCGTGTATGGGGGTATTAAGTGATTAGCAGTAAAGGAGACCACATTCAGCCCTATATCATACGCGTACAATTTTCCACCGCCCCCTCCTTCCCAGGGGAAAACTGTCCCTTAGTGCTGTGGCTAGGTATCAGCTAATAATGCAGTTTTAGCTGTGGAAGACCATGACTTCTGCAAGGAATATGGTAGCTACTAGCTGAATTTGAATATTCGAATAAACCCCTATTACCAAATACATTGCTGTTCTGACTTTGCTTAAGTGCACTAGCTTTCCCAGTTACTAACCATTGCATTTTTTTTTCTAACGGGCTGTTTTAGGGGTATTAAAAAAAATCTTGTAGCCCGGACAAACCCCTTTTTTTAAACCCCCTTTATTACAGATGCCCCAAAAACTCACTAGGAACACAGAGCTGATCTGCCAATCACGCTGTAGAACTACCCACACCCCACCGGAAGTTACATACAGTAGTTTTTTACAGGAAAAAAAAAAAACATGTCCACAAGTTAACCCAAAAGGGGGGGAAAGATTGGATGAAGGGAGGGGTAGGGAATTAACTTGGCTTTCTCTACTGAAAGACTTGGATTCCCTAAAACCAAAACCAATCTGCCAAATTAAAATTTAATTTTTTGATCTCAAGTTGCCATTAGACTGGATCTAGAAATTTATACACAGTATTAAATTTTTTAGTTTAGGGAAAGGGATCTTAGCCTTTCTTGGAGCCCTCAACTGTTCTTGCTGTGACTCCTCAGGCAGCTATTCCACGGTATTCACACTTCTCATGGTAAAGGCTTTCCTCCTCTGGAGTTTAATCCTTTTTTTCTCAAAACAAAGGGAATGTGTCCTTGTCTTTTGAGTGGGTTTTACATGAAATAGTTTTGTATAGCTGTCTGTGAAGAGCAGGCTCTGTAACATCATGGTGACAACACTCCTTTAAATTAGTTGTGTGGCCTGTGCATGCTATAGCAGCTCTTCCCTATCACAGTAAATTAAGTCGAGCTGTAAAATTCTCAGTGGTGTAGATTTTTGTTTTTTTAATGCTTTTTCTAAATCTAGATGACCCCTTTTTGGGTACACCCATATGTTACAGATACCAACTACCAATTTCCCCAGTAATTGAAAAGGACTCAAAAATGAAGTTAAAAGAGAGCCTATCCCATAGCTTATTCCGCCCTTGCCAAGGGCCACATAAACTAGTGACAGACATGCTGTTCTGTAGTGCACAGTAGTTTCGTAGTTTTTTGAACTCGACAACAGGGAGCCCGGGGATAAAAAATGAGCAGGCTTTGGGTTTAAAACCTACCCCCCCAAAACCATGCCCACCCCCACTCCCGATTCTATTTATTACTGTGAATAGGCAAAAACTTGACAGCAAGCAGGTGGCGGGGCTATGAATAAAGCGGACTCCTCGCTGGCAGAACAGGTGGCATGCTGCCACATTTATTAGGTAAATGCTGCAAAACTACTATTGCAGAATAGGTGACAGACTGCTGGAAACACCATGCCCGTCGCCAATTTAAGCTGTCCTCAGCAAGTGTCATAAACCATAGTACACGTTGTCTCTAAATGTGGATTTTGTTACCGATTTGGCTGCGGGTTTCACCCCAGGCATGGGAAAAAGGAGAAAACCTGCAGTAAAGATGGTTGTTTTCCACACAATAACCAACATACACTCCTATTTTGAATACCCACCCCACTAGTAACTAGACAAACATTAAAATATCCCTTATGTTTTTTTATCTTTTTAAATCACGTGTTAGATCCGGGCCTTGAGGTGTATAGGGGATACAATCGAGTGTGCATTTGTAACACTTTACAGACAAGTTAAGAAAATGGTATACACAATCCATTTGTTATTCATGGTCTCAATTTTAATGTGCATTTGGACCAGGATAGTTAGATAACAGTTTTGGATGAGATCATAAGAGCAGCAGACCCAGAATCCAAGAGTACACATCTGTATACAGCCCCTAATGCTGTTACATACCAGTAGAGTTTATGGAATAGACACCAAAATAATAAAATTTTTTAACATCACGCTTAAAAAAAAAAAAAGAAAAAAAAAAGATTAAACGTACCAAGATTACTGGGAACCCTCATAGCCAGGGCATCACCATTCATCATCATTTTGGCAAATGAGGGGGGGAAAAATTTGTGTACCCCCCCCAATTAAAAAGCCTTTAAAGAGACAAATAAGTATATTTGCTGTAGGCAAAACAAGGCAACCCCCAGGAAACGATTCGTGTTTGATTCTCCCTGCAATTCTTACGCAGCCCTATGACAAGCAGCGGGAACAACCCGGCCCATCGCTACCATAATGCTGCGTTCCCTTTAGGCACCGAGAAAACATAGGGGGCCCTTTTGGTTGCGTTTAATGGGTCAGGGTTTTATTTTATTTTTTTAATTTTAAACTTGCATCATCTTAGAAAAATAGGACAAAGAAGTGAGTTGGCCAAAAATAACGGTACAATGATCTCCCACTTCAGATTTTAAGCAGAAAAGGTCTGTAGCCTCCAAAGTGGTATAAGTGCTTTATCGTGTGCGTGGTGACAACGGCCTTGGAGACTCAGTTATGCCTTGGGACAAGACTTTGGTAAGGACACTGCAATTGGAAACCATGGCAAAAATTAAGTGCAGGTACAAAGGGAACATGGGAAGCGGGAGATTTCCATGTGCCCCATGCTGTAACAGAATGATAGAGCTATGCACACAGTTCAGCTCAGAGACGATGGGGCAAACTCCAGTCAGAGTCAATAAGGTCTATGTTCAGCCTGGCCTTAAAGTATAGGTGCAGCCATAGACAGCGGTTTCCTCTGGATCTTAACACTACGGTATTAACTGAAGCACATAAGGCATTGATACAGCAGTGTACAGGGATCACAGAGGGATTTGGATTTATGGTAGTGCTTGGTGTTGACATTCATAATTAAATCACAAATCAGGAGAAGATTAAATCGCCGGAACTGGTTAAGAACGAGACATCTGTTGGTTTGTTTTGCGAGTTGTATTGGAGGTCAGAGGCCTCTCATGCTAAGAACAGGTACAATAAAACATTAAAAGGCTGAGAAGAGCTCAGTAACTGTGCCTGGAGCTTATCCGAATTGTGTGCATTAACTAGTGCGATTCAGTGGCCTGCCCTCCTCTTCTCCTGGTGCTTGGTGATGAAGTATTTGAAGAACTCATACACAGACCACGCGATGGCTGTGGAGGGCATCTGGTAAATTACTCTGGCCTGCACCCCTCGGAAATAGGCGGTCACCCCACCTACTTGATATACCGTCCTGAAGGCACTAGCCATGCCTGTGATATGTCCACTCATGTTCAAGGAATTCAAGGCCAGAGATTCCTGCGTGTTCAGTAAGGTCTTACAAACGTCCAATGGTGTGGTAGCAGCGGCGGCCACCGCTCCCGCGCAGGCCCCGGAGACCATGTGGGAGGTTGGGTTGTACTGTCTGTGAGGATTCAGATTTTCTTGCAGGAACTCGTATGTCATGAAGTGTATGGCCTGGAACGGGATGTTCATAGTCAGTTGGGTGGTGTAGCTTCTGTAAAAGGCACCAGCGCCCTCGTTCCGCCACACCGCCCTCATGCAGTCAGTGACTCGCCGGTATGGTGAGTTGTACATCTGCATCCTCTGCTTTATCACTTTTGAGAATAGAACGACAATGAATCCAGGGGTGAAATAAAGATCAGGTCCAGATGGTTCCCAAAGTAGGAAGAAGAGGGAGCGAGAGGAAGGAAGAAAAAAAAAAAAAAGTTAGTTTTTCAAAGCAAAAACTATACCAGTAACTCTCAATACAACGTAGCCACTAAAATCATGGCTGGTTCAACAAGTTCATGTTAAAGGGGTTGTTCACCTCGTATTGTTTTTATTTGTGATGCATATAATATAAAGTCATACATTTTTCTAATAGACATGTGTTAAAAATTCTGCTCCTATACCTCTTTTATTAGAATAAGGAAAGCCCACATTTCTGCCCGTAACAATGACTCCCATAGAACTCCTCCAGGGACTAAACAGTCATGTGACCACCACACAGGTCATGTGACCTCTAGTATCCAGGCAACAGTGTATGGAGGAGCAGAACTTCTCCAGTATTACTACCTCCAACAGCATCTTATGGCTCTCAGTTTCTGTGGAGAAGCCCCTCACACATTCTCTTCCATCTCATCTTTCTGCTTTATTAACCACAACATGAAAAAAAGTCACCTAGAGACAGTTATGCAAGATGTGTAATTTTATTAACCAAATGACATCACAGAGACAATGCTACAAGTAACTACACACAGGGAAGGTGGTGCTGGAATAACCATATTAGTGATAATTATTCCTATTTAGTTATCTAACCCCTTTTAGTAACTGAATGTGAATGTAATCACATGACCGATGCCATGTTTCATCTATATGTTTGGTCCGTGGCAGCCATTATTATGAACTGGAATGTAGGCTGCACTTTTCCCACAGATAAGGGCCTTCTACATTGGCATAGCGGTACAGGAGCAGAGTTTTCATACAGATTATAAAATCTTATTTCCTATTTGCATAATAAAAATAAAGTGGACAACCTCTTTAAGAGGGCTACTGCTTGCAAGGTATGGTGAAACTACAACTCCTATCATGTCCTGCAGACTAGCAGCCTGTCCAGCAGTTCCAGATCTGTCTTCTGTGATTGTGTTAAAATGAGGACAAGTGTGTAGTCCACCAGCAGCACAGAGCATTTCAGAGGATAGATACGGCACATGAAGAGGGAGGCTGTGACCTGTCCAGTTAGGGAGAGGGTCATCCTGGAAAGTTGGGAAACTACGAGGGGAAGGAACAGTCTTCTGCAGCAGCATAACGTCTTTAGAAAAGGAGCTTGCTTAGGTTGAGAGAGGAAAGCAATAGTCTGCACAAGCCAGGCCCGTAGGCAAGAGGGTGGTGTCTGAGGTAACTAAAGAAATTCTGCTTTGAAATATTCTTCATGAAAACAGCTTTTTAAATACATTTTTTAAGACCAAATCAAGAATGTTTTATAAAAAAAAAGAAAAAAAAAAAAAGCTCAGTCTTTCCTTAATATGTTTCCTCCAATTACAATCCATTCATTCATCCTTCTGGATTAAAAAACTGCATCTAAAAAACTGCACATTTGAGCCTAAAGATCCCTGTCAGGCACAAAGCGGAGGTGTGGATTTTTTTCCTCTTTTTTTTTTTTTTTTAAACCAAGTGCTACATTTACTACTGTAAATTTGTCCTGTAAGTAAAAATTCTTCATTAGGGCCAGGGTGGGTAAAAAAAATAAAAGGTTATACTTGCCTACAGGTCCACTGCTACTCCAGATATCCCTGCTGATCTACTCCTCTTGAGTTCGGGGTCTCGACATGCAGAAGAGACTCACGCTCCATTGTAAGTGAAGGGAGCATGAGCCTCTCCTGTGTCAGGACAAAGAACCCCATAGTTAAGAAGTATATATAACGTCTACTCAATCTTTTCCTATGAAGATATATAACAATTTGCTCAGCTCCTCCTCTTTATAACATGCAGATCATGTGGTCACTGTGCATCATGAACAACTCTCCGAGCAGCACCGTTTGCAAACAGCAATAATAGAAGTTCTTTTCAAACAGATCTGGACATCTGAGATACATCAGGGTGTGGACCGCCAATGCCCAGATCTGCATGAAAAAGGACTTCTGGAAATGATGTAGCATAAAAAGTTGTAATTTCTACTTTATCTGCTGCATGTATCACTGGAATAAACCCTGGAAGCATATCACTTTGGAGGGCTGTCTGATGAGCTTAGGACTGCCGCTTCACGGACTCATACACTACATTTACTGAACTATAATTCAGTGTCAGGGGTTCTCACCTTCAGCGGGATTCATAGCTGCATCATGTAACAGTGTCGCTACACATCCTGCGGCCCCTGAAAGACAAAAACTGCATCAAGTAAGGGAGTGCAGGCAGCATAGGGTTAACTCATCTAGGAATGGCTGATAAAAAGTTGCATGGCTGTGTGGGAAGCATAGGAAAAGGGCCAGACTAGAGGACAGTCAGCCTGGCCTTACTCCTGTAGAGCCTAGTGGTATGTTCACACGGTGTATTGCGGCACGTATAGTACCAGACCTGACCAGCGCGTCTTTCTAAAGCACTGGAGGAGAGGGGGAGGACATACGTGGTGCCAGCCATGTACACCCGGACCATAAGGAGAAAACATGGGGCCATCCATCTGTATGATGAGAGTTATACGTGTGAGGCCATATTCATCTGTACCATAAGGGTAATATGTGGGGCCAGCCATGTACATATGTACCAGTCACGTACATGGGTATCATAAGGGTAATACGTTGGACCAGCAATGTACACCGGTATAATAAAGGTAATATGTTCGGCCAGCTATGTACATCTGTACCAGAAGGGTGGTAGGTGGGGCCATCCTTGTATATGGCTATTAATAAGGGTAATATGTGGGGCCATCCTTGTATATGGCTATCATAAGGGTAATATGTGGGGCCATCCTTGTATATGGCTATCATAAGGGTAGAACGTGGGGCTATCCTTGCATATGGGCATCATGAGTGTAATATGTGGGGCAATTCATTAAAACGGACAGGCCAGAGCCATCTGTCGAGAGTCAATAATCACCATAATGAAGCATCCCCTGGTTATATGGTGCTGGACACTCGCAGACTAGATTTGGGCTGAAAGGTACGCCCTTTCTTTCTAGAGACCAATGGGGACGCCACTTTATAGGTCCCACTAGTCAGAAGTTTTATAAAGCTGGAGGTTTACTTTCAACTTGACAAGCTAAAATTTCTAAATTTTCTAGGTGGATGGGAGAAGTTAAGTGACATTGGCTGCGAGCAGGCACAAAACATGGGTTGCCCCTTTTGCTTAGTGGCTGGCATTGAATGCATGGTGAAGCAGAAGTAGGAATATAGCTGGGAAGTTAAATCCTTGCCCTCATTTTTAAGCCACCAAAGCGCTCTTAGGAACTTGGGTTCACAGCAGTGCAGAGGATTAAGGAGTGGGAGCTAAAGCCCAGACAGGCAAAAAGAAATACCTTCTACTACTCTATCTACAGTACAGTACACCCACTGTGCTGGGATCAGCTTGCATATTCTGTTTTAACGTGGGACGGTGGAGCCATCAGCGGGTCTGTAGATTCACCTTTGATCTTCATGTAATAATTTACCTCTAGATACAATCTACATGAGGTAGAGGCAACTTTGCTTATCTTGGACTGATCTGGAGTTGCATCATGTCTTCTCCACACACAAGTCCAGTTCTGCCAAATGACTCGGTAACACCGCATTTTAGGATTTTAACACTCTGCAATATTAGAACGCTACATCTCCCAGAACACCCTCTGTGCATACAGTGAAACAGGGTAACTATGAGCCACATGTATGAAAACTGACTAGGTCTAAAATTCACTTTGTTGCCCATAGCAACCAGAGCTTCCATTTCATTTCATATAGTGCTCTGGAAAAATGAAAGGTGCGCTCTGATTGGTTGCTATGGGCAACAAAGTGAATTTTAGACCTAGACAGTTTTCATACGTGGCCCTATATGCGAGTTCAGAGCTAGTGTGTAAGACACCATGCCCTTAACGCACACAATAACTCTGGTACCATGTGACAGAGCTGTAAGCTCTCTGTTTAATAGGGTTTAGCCCCCCCCTCCCCCTGTATAATTGAGGCGGTACAGGCAGTAATGCGGCCATGTGCATGGCACTTTAGGTCGGCCATATGCATAGGACCATTTGCACCCCACCCTGCTATTACCATGCTTCTCTAGAATCAAGCCGTTGCTTATTAACACGCCAAGTGTGGCTTGACATCTACGAAAACAGGAACTGAAACCTTGTACCTACTGTTGCAACCATTTACAGCCCTTACTGCCAGGCATTTCCTCCTCACACAGTAAGTTCCTGTTGCAGAGTTGACATCAGTAGTCACCAGTTTAAGGCTCCAATCCACTGCAACCAAAGGAAGTAATTTCCACTGGCTGGAGTAACATATGGAGACTATAGTAAACCCATGTATGGAACCTTTAAGAGGTTGTCGCAAACAATTGCTTTTTTTAAAGCATTTTTTTCCCACCAAATACATCATGACCTATCGAGAGATCACAGGACCTGGGTTCCCAATTCCCCCCGCCTCCTCAACAGCACAACAACCAGTGTGTGGATAGGTGATAAAATGATTTGGTGGAAAATTCCTTTAAATTAAAGCCAGGGCCATGGAGGATTGCCAGGACAAGTCACTCTCTGCGTTGGCTGCGGCAGGGGAAATGCTGCACTAAAAGGAGGCCAGTTAAACATTGCACCGGGGGGGGGGTCCTGAACAGCGGGCCTCCTCTATGACAAATTCTTCAATAGGATATAAGGCTGAAGGGAGGCTCCTATGGCGACAATCTCTATGCATCTCAGACTAATGGAATAGTCTTTTGATGTGCGATAAATGTCACAGAGGTGTGGATCCCACCTCTGGGACCGCATCCATCTTAAGAAGAGGGCATGGAAGTCACTCTTGGTTCATTTCAATGGGAGTTCCGAATAGCAGCGCACACTGCCGGCTGTACTCGAAATACCCACAGTACAGTGAGCACCTCTCCATTCTGCACGGACACCTTCTGGGGCCTATTCTCAAGAGAGGTGTGTGGCCTACCAGACATATATGCCATAACCTTCGATAGGCGATGAGAGTCTGATGAAAACACCCCTTTAGGGCATGATGTTACCCCAAATCAGTACAGGGAAAATAAAGCAAAGTTAATCAGAATTTAGGATGAGGCACAATTTGGCAAATAACATAGAAGGCTGATTTCGGATATCTAGACCTCCTGCAGGTTAGATTTGCCATGCACACTATCGATTTAGGTTCCCTATTATATATAGAAGATTGTATCTAGATATAAAGTACAAGAAGGTGAACCTACATTTACCCTCCGTCTGCAATTAAACCAATGCAAGTGACCCTTTACTGGATTTGGCTATAGGTGAATGCAGAGGACTTTTGTTGCTATTCAATTCTATCATTCCTTTTCAACTTTAGCTTTTTCAATCCTGAAACCTGGGCCATTTATGTGACACAGAAAAAAGATGCAATCCAGCCGTGAGTAAGGGAAAAGGCTGCTGCTGCGGTGACGCCTCCCAGTGATCCGCTGCTGGCATGGACTTGTGCTCCATTACAACATGCTCAGACCAATCAAGCAGGGTGACGGACGCCCGCCGCACACATGGCACAGTCTCTAGCCACAGCACCGCCCTGCAAACAGTCAAAGCAGCTAGACGGAGCTGTGTGCGCGCGCGAGTTGAGCAGCTATACTGCCGGCAGTTCCTTTGCTGTCACATTAGTGTGAGATTCCAGAGATGAATACTTACATTGATAGCCCTCCTAGCTTGACGCTGGCAGTTGCTAAATATTGAGGCTCCTACAGCTCGATTTGCTTTCTGCTGTCCCGGATTACACCACCCACAGCAAGTCCTTTTTCTCCAGGGGTTCAACGTCCATTAGACGCTCTACTGGGTATTGGAGGCAAGTGTGCGCTCCGACACGTGAGCTTTGGACACACAAGATCAAAAATTGACTGCGTGGCATAAGGGACAATTGGTACTGTGACTAATGGAGTGCACTAACGTAACATTTTTACACGAACACAGTCCTATAAGTTTTGGGGTCTGTCTCCCTGGAAGAAGATGGCAAGAAGTAAGCTCGGAAGCCCAGGGACTCGGAAGTGCAGGATCAGAACTTTCCTAAAGTAAAAAATCCTGAGCAGACAGTCTCCAGTAGAAGGGACACAGATTCTACAAAACAGGTTTAAAAAAAAAAGGGCACAACCGCTGAGCGTTATGCAGGACAGGATTCATCAATACCATTGGCTATATGGCTATTGCCCCCAGGCGGAAAACTCCCCAAATTTTCTTTTTTAGTTTTTTCATACAGGCAAAAAAAGGGGGTGGGCAGGGGGGGGCCCCCAGTGGTTAACTTAAATCCTGCTTGGCCTCAAATCCCGGTGGGATGATTTTGGACAAGGCCTCCTACATTGGGTGCGTTGGGGCAGGTGCAGGTCTGCATGCGGGTTACCAGGAAGAGAAAAAATTAGCTTCTCATTGTGGGGATTTAAGGGACCCGGGTCATTTTTTTTGAAGAAGATCAATTAAATTACGGGCAGACTCCGACTTAACACCATTTACTTACATCGTCCCCGAGACATACGAGATCAGGGGCACTGGCACTGGTTAAATGTCCCCAGCAGATATACTTGGAACGACAATTAAAAAAGCCACAGCACACATGAGGTAAATCTTTTAACAGGAGCACAGACCGAAAACAAGTTAAAACCCCCCCTGCACTATCCAAACGCAAGGTTGGATCCCCCCTCGGGACCGATCCTCAAAAAAGGGCATGGAAGTCACCTTGGTTCATTTAAATGGGGTTTGAATAGCAGCCCCAATCCCGGTGTACCGAAATTACCCACAGTACATTAGCACCTCCATTCGCACGGGACCCTTCTGGGGCCTTTTTCTCAAGGAGGTTGTGGCCACCGAATTTTCCAAACCTTCGATAGGCGAGGAGCTGATGAAAACACCCCTTTTGGGGCATGATTTCCCCCCCCAAAATCAGTACAGGGAAAAATAAGCAAAGTTAACAGAAATTTGGGATGAGGCACAATTTGGAAAAATAAATAAAGGTTTTTGGATACTAGACCTCCTGCATTGGTTTGCCATGCACACATCGTTTAGGTCCCTATTTTATATGAAATTGTATTTTAGATATAAAGACAGAAGGGAACCTACATTTACCCCCCGTCTGAAATTAAACCAATGAAAGGCCCCCTTTACTGGATTTGGCTATAGTGAATCACATCTTTTTTCTTAAAAAGGACAAGACCGAAAAAACAAGTGTAAAAACCCTTCCCTGCACTATCCAAAGATAAAAAAAAAAACAAAAAAAAAAAAAACCTTCTGTGCCAGAGTTATAGTTAATAAATATACCTGTTCCAATTCACTTAAAAAATTAAAGAAAAAACCCAGTCCCTATCCCGTTCATAACCCGGGGACTGCCTGTATATATTCTTTTCTTATTGGTTTTTATTTTCTGGTTGTTAAATTGTAATTTCATTTTACATTTTTACACAGCGTGATGTTTATTAAAAAACAAAAAAAATGGGGGTGGTTTAATTTAAAGTTTTCCCCCAGGGGCTCTGCTGGAAATCACTGATTTTGGTGCACCTATCTCGGGCACTTCACACTTCCCCTTCTGTTCTATGGCAGTTCTGAGCACAGCTGGTCATACACTTTAATGGAAGGTATACATACAGTGTCGGCTCCTCACGGATCAAGATGTTTTTGCTGCCTCTGCAAGAAGCTGGATTTTTTTTTTTTTAAATTTTTTCCAAACAATTTTTAACCATCCAATCCGAGATCTGTAGTGGGGAAACCACATGGCCGAAAATGCGCCATAATGCAAACAAAACCCTTGTCTACACGAAGCTCTGCACCAGTCTACGCCCTCTACCAACCTCCAGTCCACCTCCAGCAGACGACAAGACGACACCCTCTACCAACCCCGGGAGACGACACCCTCACCCCCTCCCAACGACACCCTCTACCAACCTCCAGCAGACGACACCCTCTACCAAACCCCCGGCAGACCACCCTCACCAACCTCGGCAGCGAAAGACGCAACCCCTCTCCAAAACCCCAGCAACACAAGAAACCCTCCAACCTCACAACGACAAGACGACACCCTCTACCAACCTCCAGCAGACGACACCCTCTACCAACCCCCCAGGGAACCCCCTCTACCAACTCCCGCAAAGACACCCTCTCCAACCCCCAGCAGACGCCCCCCTTACCAACCCCCCCAAAGGGCGAAAACCCCTACCAACCTCCAGCAGACACCCCTCTACCAATCCACAGACACCCCTCTACCAAACCTTCCCCGCAACGACACCCTTCCCAACCTCCACAAAAAACCCTCTACCAACCTCCTGCAGACGACACCCTCTACCAACCTCCCGCAACACCCTCTTACCAACCCCACAGACGCACCCTACCAACCTCCCGGACGAAAAAAACGACACCCCACCAACCCCCACAGAGAACCCAAGACAAAACCCTCTACCAACCCCACAAAAAAAACGACACCCCCCTCCAAAACCCCCACAAGACAAGCACACCCCCCAAAAAACCTCATCCACCCTCATCGAAGACAAGACGACACCCCTCTAAACCCAAACCCCCACAGACGACAAGACGCACCCTCACCCAAAACCCCCGTCACCCTCAGCAGAAACAAGAGACACCCCACCAAACCCCCAGCAGACGACAAACGACCCTCTAAAAAAACCTCCAACGACGACAAGAGACCCCCACCCAAACCCCCCATTCCCCCCAAACAGAAGACAAGACAACCTCACACCCCTCTTAAAACTTCCCGACCCCCGAGTAAACTCCCCGAATCGAGGGAATTGATCCCTTAAAAATTACAAAACAGGGAGCTCCTCGTGTTCATTCCCTTTCAGTTTGGGTAGGGGTTGGTTCCCTGGGTTTTTTTTTAAAACTTTTGCAGCCAAAACCAGGAGTGAAGTCAGACGAAAAGTATACGGAAAAAAACTTGTAAACCCTTCTTGTTTTGGACCCGTTTCGGTTTGGCTTATGAAAACCCGGGGCAAAATAGCCTTTTAAAAAAACCCGCCTAACAAACCCCAAGGTATTGGCTTGGATTAGGAAAACGGTTTGGTTCATCTGAAAGTCCTGGAAAAGGGGGGAAAAAACATCAAACCCCATCACCCCTTTTTTTCCCCGGGGGGCAAAAAGAAGGTTTTTCCCCCCGACTCCTCCACTCCCCCTTCCAGTTTTCACTGGCGTTGGAAAAATTTACTTTCCCCTTTCCCCGCAAAAAATCGAACCAGCCCGAATCTGAAGCACAACACTTGTTGCCACCAAAACCTGTAAGAAATGTGAACAATACACAGGGCTTTTACCTGTTTCAGTCTGACAGCTCGGGCTAGGCTAAAACCCTCTTCCCTTCAGCCCCCCAAATGTCACTTCTTTAAAAAGGGTTTTGCCATGAAGTAAAATCCCCTTGCTACAAACCGGCTAAAAAGTTTAATTCGGCACCTGGGACCTCCTCACTCACCCTTTGGCACTGCTGAACGAAACCCCAGCAGTGTGACTGGTTATATTCGAAATCCTAGACATGAAAAGGTGGGGACAGACATGTAGCCATCTCCCCATTCACCAAACCAACTCGTAGCTTCCAAAAGGGATACTTCCCCTTTAAGGCAGAGTTTAAATTCAAAGCAAAATCTCATTTCTTGTCTTAACCATTTCTTAAATCTATTACAGTGTAGAGGTGGGACATGCGAGATCTAGAAGCCAATAGACCTTTCAGACCTCGGACCACCTATCCAATCCGCCAGCAAGGAGCAGAACAATTTAATGGGGAAAGTACACCTAGTACTGACGGATGGGGGCCCCTCTCGAGGAGTGGGGAAACCCAAGAACCCCGTGGCCTACGAGCCCTATGAAGAACTGCTTTGCACATGTAATCCAGGCCTCCCCGCCCCTCATATTACATAACATCCCACAACCGCTCCGACATGTCCATCGCCAACTGCTACCTCCACAGCTTCCTTGCGTGAACCCCCCTGCCCTGCGTCCCAACCCCCCATGAGCAATCCTTCCGGGGTCTCCCCATGACGGGGGGGCCTAAAGCATGGCGCCCCTGCAACAGTGAAAATACACCCGCCATTGAATGCACCTTGGGGCATGTCTCCATCGGGGGTTTACAAAACTCCAAAAGCATTTTTGCAAAAAAGTTTCAAAAAACTAACTGAAAAAAGCCGCTCTGTGAACCTCAGGAGGTTCTTACTATACAAGTCTATGGGATCTATTTACAGTCGCTTTTTCAGCGTTTTTAGAAAACGCAAAGTGCTGGGAAAAAAATGATGTTTTTGTGTGCAATGGAGACAGAGGGCAGCTGCCATACACTGGGTGCCAGGACTAAGGGGCCGCATACTGGCTCCATGTCATAGCATAAAAGCCTGGGGATGGCAATGATTAGACGCAGGATATTCCCCCTGTGCACCGCCGCTGTTTATGGTGGTAAAATCATCAGCTGTCCATGGTGAACGAGTCACAGCATAAGGAGTAGAAGGCCATGTGAAGATAGGTGGCCCCATATATCTGCATATCGGGGAGTGGGAGCTATGCAGGAATGATGCACCCTATGACACAACCAGGATAGGACTGGGTGTCAGCAGGGGGCACCATAAGAGGACATGTAAGGGAGCGTACTGCAATTTTACCTGCCCGATTCATATAGAGACATTCAGCGGTACTGCCCGAGGCCTCCGATGGGTGTCCACTACAACCTGGAGGGAGCCCAGAGCCAAGTGCTATAACCTGTAAAACAGACAGATCAGGTTCTTCTGGAGCTATCCCCCGGCACAAGCCCCAGCTCTGTCCATATCAATGGGGGCATTGTGTCCAGTCATTACAGCTGCTTCAGGGACGGGCACTCTGCTTTCCACAGCGACGGCACTCTGCTTCCCACAGCGACGGGCCACTCTGCTTTCCACCACAGCGACGGGCACTCTGCTTTCCCACAGCGACGGCATCTCTGCTTTCCCACAGCGACGGGCCACTCTGCTTTCCCACAGCGACGGGCACTACTGTTCCCACAGCGACGGGCACTCTGCTTTCCCACAGCGACGGGCACTCTGCTTTCCCACAGCGACGGGCACTCTGCTTTCCCACAGCGACGGGCACTCTGCTTTCCCACAGCGACGGGCACTCTGCTTTCCCACAGGACGGGCCTCTGCTTTCCCACAGCGACGGCACTGCTTCCCACAGCGACGGGCACTCTGCTTTCCCACAGCGACGGGCACTCTGCTTTCCCACAGCGACGGGCACTCTGCTTTCCCACAGCGACGGGCACTCTGCTTTCCCACAGCGACGGGCACTCTGCTTTCCCACAGCGACGGGCACTCTGCTTTCCCACAGCGACGGGCACTCTGCCTTTCCCACAGGGGACGGGCAATCTGCTTTCCCACAGCGGGCGGGCACTCTGCTTTCCCCTCAACCGACAGCGGGGCACTCTGCTTTCCCACAGCTTTCCAGGAGGCAGCACAATGCTTGCTGGTGATTTCTCATCACTTGAACCAGGCATCCTCAAACTGCGGCCCTCCAGCTGTTGGGAAACTACAACTCCCATCATGCATTTATATCATCTGTAAGAGTGGGAATGATGGGAGTTGTAGTTTCCCCAACAGCTGGAGGGCCGCAGTTTGAGGATGCCTGACTTAAGTCCACTCCTAGCCACGGTTGGCCCCAGCGACCCGTTTACTACAATGGCCCTCGTTGCGAGCACGTTGCTGCAGCTTTCCCAGCAAAGCTCATCCATTTGCTCAGATTAGTGCACGGATCCAGTTACCTGCAGCGTTTAATCCGTAGGCGGAGGCCAAACCTGTTTCTCATAGAAAGCAACATAGAGCGCGGCAGCCGCAGACTAATTACTTAACACTTTGATTATAACACAACCTACAATCCCAGAGCTCAGAAGATGGCGACTGATGTGCTACATGCCCACACGGGCACCGCTGCCAGCCAGGAGGCAGCAGAACCCACACACACGGCCGGCAGGAAGTCACCACCTCACTGCCAGACTATGGACGTGATCATTAACATTCAGAGCGGCTGAGAGCCGGCCATGTAGGCCCCGGCAGTATTGTCTCTGGTGAATGGAGAGGCTGACAACAGAGCACACCCGTCACTGGGACGACCTCCTCGCCCATCACTGCAGAACCTCTGCTCAGGGGAAGCTGAATGGTGAAAGGCAGCTCATTCGGTAGCCACCTAGTGGTCTCCCTGTGATGACATGGCAGGGACTGTATGAAAGGGGCGGTCTACCTCAGATAAAAAGCATGCCAGCAGCTCCTGGGGCCCCAGTGCGAAAAATATCTTTAGGGTATGTTCACACAGCGTTTTTCAGATCCGTTTTTGGACCCAAAAACCGCATCTAACAATGTGCAGTGTGATTTACATTAGTTTCATTGTAAGGGTATGTTCACACGGCTTATTTGGACATGGTTTTGGACGAGGTTTTCAGAGCGTTTAAGCTCCCAAAACTTCACTTGAAACACGCTTCTTCAGAAGAGGTTTTAGAAGCATTTCTCGGCGAGGTTTTCACCCATACAAATTAATAGCCAGGACAAAAACCGCGCTTCAAGAATTGACATGACACTTTTTCAGTGCTTCCAAAGAAGCGTGTAAAAACCTCGTCGTGTGTGAACTACAACAAGGTTTTACTGGAAAAATGAAATGAACTGGGGGCGTTTTGGGGAGGAAACAACCTGAAAACCTGCCCAAAACCATGTAAAAAATACCCTTTTGTGAACATGGCCTAAAACAGCGGGGCCGTTCAGAAAAGTGACGGCCGATGTGTTTATTACGTTTTATGAAATGAAACCCCCCTTAGGAAACAATGGAGTATTTTTTGGGGCCTGAAAAAAAGATCCAAAAAGCAACAACTTTTGGGGGTACGTGGGGGAATTTTGGATGCGCTTTTCGCACCCCAAAAAAAGCCTGAATTTAAATTTGAATGTCTGATTTGAAAGAAAATGCATTGAAAAATGGATCCGAAAAACACATCCAAAAACACATTTGCAGATGTGTTTTTGGATGCAGTTTTCAATGCGTTTTTCATGTAATGAAAAACTGGTCCAACACGCCGTGTGAACATCCCCTTATTCCCACTCCTCCAGTTCTGGCGCCGCGTCTCCACTGCTGCGGCCGCTGATTGGCTACAGAAGTCATGGTGCAGAGCTCCAATCCAATGAGGTTATTAGAGACAGGTGAATGCGGTAGCCAATCAGTGGCCGCAGCAGAACTAGGGGAATGGGAACATGAGGCGTTTTTACTGGGGCCCCAGGAGCTGCTTATTCATACAGAAGGTGACAACACCATGTCCTTTCTTGATGGTGCTCCAGACAGGGCTGTGCAGTCAGTCATTATAAAATGGACCAACTCCGAAAACCCAGAATTCAATTGGTAGTTGGTTCAGTGCAGCATGAAATGTCCTATGTCTGGCTGTTCCAGTCCTGATCTGGTCTCTTAGAGATGAATGTGCTGCACTTTACGCACATGCCCAGTAGTGAAGCTCCCCCACTACAGCCTAAGGCGCTGGGAAGGAATGGCTGCACTCAGCACCAGGGCTATGGAGTCCGTGTCCATTTTGGTGGAATCAGAGTTAGGGAAATAGAGGAGTGGGAGGTTTGGCCTGGGTAAAGATGGGAGAATCCCTGGGAAACTTAGCAACGTCTGCCAATGTGACCAGAGAAAGCTGCAGGCACATCAATATTTCACTGCCAATGTAGTAATAGCGCCCAAGCAGATGAGTGGGCACCGGGTAAAACTGGCAAAGACTTCACTTTCTAGTGGTTCTCCATCCAGAGGGAGGACCCGGGCAGAGGAGCTCCTCCTGAAATATGTATGGGTATGAGGAGAAAACTTCTGATTAGGCAAGTTTCAAGGTTTAAACTGGGGGCCCAGAGGTGACACCCGCCCCAAGCCCTGAATGGGCAGACCCTCTGCCACACAGAATGGTGTAAGCAGCCCCCTCCGGGATAAACTGAGCGCAGCGCGGCAGATCTATTAATAAGGCTCACAATGTGCCGCGTTTTCTTGGCTTCACCTTCTATTAGTTTTTACTTTGTCACTAATTGTGGAAAACTGTGGGCGTATTCTTCAGTGCACGGCGTCACTGATCCACCCAGAAGCGTCACTGATCCACCCCGAGGCGCAGACTGTACAATACCTGACAAATGTGGCGTAAAGCCCAGAGGACAGTGTGGAATGGGGGAGAGCTGTGCAGGGTCGGCCCCTTCTCTGACCTCCGCTATGAGCCGGCCTCGGACAGGGACGTGGTTAAACCTCTTCCAGGCGCTCACGCGGCACGGTCCTGCCTGTATGGACAGCTCCCTGCAGGTTCCTCAGTTGTTGGGGAAGCTGCTGTGAGTAATCCATAATAATTGGCCACTCACACCTTTCCAAACAACTCAGGAAATTCAAAGGAGCTCGCTGTCCGTACAGGCAGTGCCGCCCCAAAGCCGCAGCGTGCAACCCTGCCGTACCAAGCATGTGCCGCCACAAGCCGCAGCGTGCGAACGCGTCCCTACAGGCAGTGCCGCCCCAAAGCCGCAGCGTGCGAACGCGTCCGTACAGGCAGTGCCGCCCCAAAGCCGCAGCGCGCGAACGCGTCCGTACAGGCAGTGCCGCCCCAAAGCCGCAGCGTGCGAACGCGCCCGTACAGGCAGTGCCGCCCCAAAGCCCGCAGCGTGCGACGACGCGTCCGTACAGGCAGTGCCGCCCCAAAGCACGCAGCGCTGCAACGCGCCGTACAGGCAGTGCCGCCCCAAAGCCGCAGCGCGCGAACGCGCCCGTACAGGCAGTGCCGCCCCAAAGCCGCAGCGTGCGAACGCGCCCGTACAGGCAGTGCCGCCCCAAAGCCGCAGCGTGCGAACGCGTCCGTACAGGCAGTGCCGCCCCAAAGCCGCTCACTGGTGACTGTGGCAGCAGATGGGCCACTCCCACCCTGGCAGTCTCTGCTTAGCACTAGCACTTCCGCCGAGGCCTGTGGTCAATAGCCGGCTGGCAGCACACAAGCCACAGCTGATGATCACTGGCCACCAGCGTCTATGCCAGGGGCTCCCCCAGTCCTCACACCCCACCAACAGGTCATGTTTTCAGGATATCCCACAGAATGCACTGACAATAATTAAATCACTTGTGCACCGCTAAGGAAGGCCAGAAAACATGACCTGCTGGTGGGTCCTGAGGACTGGAGTTTGGGAACCCCCGGTCTATGCCAAACCTTAAAGGATTCAGTCCAGATTCTCGCACCATGACCACTTGCTCCCAAATACAGCGCCACCCCTGTCAGTGTGCGGTACTGCAGCTCAGCCCCCACATCACACAACCTGTGGACAGGTGGAGATGCTTCTGGATCACACATCTCTCTGTACTGCCAGGAGTTCAGGATCTCTGCTTGCGATCAATGAATGAGAACACTGTGGGCAGCCCGGCCTGCACGGAGGACAGGACTAGGCTGGAAGCTATGTAGAAGAGTCTATTCATTGCCCGCAAGCAGAGGTCGGGAGGGAGCTGCAGCCCAGACCGTGGCGGCCGCTCGGACTATTCAGCCGGCGGAGCAGTGATGGCCGCCTCCCGCCGACACGTGTGTCCCATCCCCCAGCACTCTCACCTTGACACAGTCCACAGGATACATGAGGCAGTGCTCCATGATCCCGGCCACGGCCCCGGCCAGCATGTGCGTGGTGACGGTGGAGCCCTCCGGCAGCGCCTCGTACTCCAGCTCGTTCCCCTTGGCGCTCACTTCCCGGGCCCGCCCCATGTTCGCAGCCTCAGCAGCGCTGAGCTCGGTGTCCGCGCCGGGCCCGCCAGCAGCCGGCCATCCACGCTTCACCCAAGCTTCCAGCACCCGGGCGGGATCCCCGGCGGCCGCGCCCCTTCGTTCTTTCAGCACGGCCTCCAGCTCCATACCACAGTCTATAGGCTGCTCCCGGCCGCCGGTCTGGGCCCCTGAGCGCCGCTGCTGACCCGACACCGCCGTGGTGGCGCCACCGAAACGCCTGCAAACTCGGGGCCCCCCCAAGCACACACCCACTCCGCGCCCATTGGGCGGCCAGCGCAAGGACGACGGCTAGCGTTGCATAATCTCTGCGACGATTGGTCAGGCGAGATGCCAATCACTATTTGTCAGTCGTTCATTGGCTGGGCACTTCGCCCTTTAGCGCCCTCTTTGTTTACTGGCAGTTGATTGGCTGCGAGACAGAATGTGGCGGGGTCGGCGGTGATTGGCTGAGATGGCTGTCAATCAAAACCATCCTTTTTTTTCCTTGCATAACCCCCCCTGCGGCTGTCAGCGTCACGTGTCTGGTAGTCAGCGCGCGGAGGGGGGCGGGGAGCAGGATTGGGGACTAGTGGGAGCTCCTCTGTGAAGTTCCCAAGGTCAGGGTGACAAGGTCATGTGCACAGTGCAAGTCACCAATCAGTGCCTGGCCAAGGCTGGCGGCATCATACCCTCCAAACTTCACACCACCCCAAGTGGCCCCCTTCACTCTACCCAGTGGCCTGTTTACTCCCACAATGTCCTGATTTTAAAAAAAGTATCTGAGTGACCAGGGTTCGGCCACACGGCAGTGGGAAAATGGCGGTCGGATTCTGTTTAAGAGTCCAGCTGGTATTTTATCATCTTTTGAATGGTCTTGGGGGTCGGTTCTGCCCACGGTTTACAGATTCAGCCTTCCCCCAAAACTATTGAATAGCAAACCTTTTGCCCGAAAACCAGATTGCATGTTCCGAGTTCTTCAGAACGCCGGCGGTGTGAAAATCCGCTCTGTAGAAAATCTGTACAGTGTAGGCTATTGGGCGGATTTTCTATTGACAGTCGATTTTCAAATCTAGACCCCGTCTGAAAACCCTTGCCGTGTGCACGTACCCTAAGGGCTTGTCCCCACAGCACAGGTTTGCGGACGGTTTGCAAAACCACAAACCGTCTGAAAAACCGCCCGCAAACTAACACACCGGGCCGCTATGGAAAACCCGTGCAGCAGTCCCACCGCACAGGTTTTCCGCCCGGCGGCCCAAAAAACATTGAACATGTTCATTCTTCCGTCAGGTTTTTGGACGGTTTATGAACATCGCAATGTGAAGGGGAAGGGCTTTTCTCTGTTTATCGCGGAGAAAAGCCGTCCCCTGGCGGCCGTGGGGACGGCACAAAAACAGGACAAATACTGGTCAGATAAACCGACTGGTATTTGTCCCCTGCCGTGGGGATGAGCCCTAACCAAATAAAGAATAATCTGCTGCAATTCAGGTTGCACGCCACTTGTCCACTCCCCGTAGATTCTAGTCATTGATGCACCCCTTCTTATATACAAGCTTCACCCAGCGTTCGGGATGCCCTTCGATGAGCTAAGGCATATTAAGGTTTGTCTGTGCTGACACAAAGAGTGGATTCACACAGTGCAGTTTTTCTGCGGTTACAAATTGCATCAAGACCAGACCTGGAAAAAATGCATGCGTTTTTACTGCAATTTGCTATGATTTTGCAAAACAGTAAATAGGTAGACTAGAATCTACGGGGAGTGGACAAGTCCCATGCAAACTGAATTGCAGCAGATTGTTCTTTATTTGGTTAGGGTACGTCCACACGGCAGGGGGTTTTCAGACGGGGTCTAGATTTGAAAAACCGACTGTCAACCATCTCGGTAGACGTCAATAGAAAATCCACCCAGTAGTCTGCATACACTGCAGGGTTTTTCTACGGGGTGGATTTTCACAAAGCCGGCGTTCCCAAAAACTCAGAACATCTTCCGGCCGGGCAGAAGCTGTCCTGTCCAATGGTTATGGGGGACGAGCGAATCCGCAAACCAAGGGCAGAACCGTCCCTCAAAACCATTCAAAAGATGATGAAATACCGGCCATATTCTTAAACAAAATGGTGCTGGCTATCAATCTGTATCTGCAGAGTGGGATACAGGGAATCTTTACAGCATGCTGGACTTTAGAAACCTCTGTAATACATTGAATTCCCCCACCTTTGGCTAAGCTCCTTTATGTCTTTTACACTGCTGATTATCACTCAGTGTTCCTGAAGATTGCCCACTGTAAAAGTGGTGATGAGCTGCCGGCAAACAAGCAAACGCTCATTCATTAGTGCCCAAAAAAAGTGAGTGAATTCACACGGTGCGGTTGTGTTGCAGTCATAGGCGTAACTATAGCCATAGCAGCTGCAGAGGTTGAGAGGCACTAAGTTGCCAGAATATTGTACCTTTTTATAGCAAATACATTAGTGGCTTCCTGCTATCTAGCAGTACTATGCTGGTTATCTGATATATGGCAGCTTTATTTTTACCATGTTTACACTGGGGAACGCTCATTTTAGTGGCTTAAAAGTTGGATCTGTTTTTGAGTATGTTTGGGGAGCTGATTCTGAAAATGACACCCATTTTGGAGAACAGGCACTGCCACCTTACCTATGCTGCTGAATGTAGTGGTCACTCAATATCAGGCTCGGACTGGCCCACAGGGGAATAGGGGAAACCCCTGGTGGGCCCCTGAGCATGGTAGACCTAAAGAGTCAACTCCCCCTGTGGGCCCTAGGCACACCAGTCCGACACTGCTCAATATTGTACTAAAGAAATGTTGGAAATTCATGTGAAATAGAAAAGACATACGTTTTATAACATTTAAAGAACACATGCAAATGAAAACATGAATGTGCAGGAGCAAATCCAATTCATCTGTACTGTATATTTATAAAGAAATTAATCACAAGAACAATGTAAAATCATGCAATCAACATCTCATAAACTAGAGCTGCTAGAACTAAATGGATGGGATTTTCGGACTCAGCAGTACCCAGTGTTATTGCTTCTTAGGGTTGTTGTTTCTGTTATTAGGTGCTGGAGGCATAATCTCATTTTGCTATGGGGCCCCATGAATTCTAGTTACACCCCTGTTGAAACATGTCCAAGAATTGTGTTTCACCTGTAAAAACTGAATACCTATTTACTGTCTTGGAAAATCATAGCAAATTGCAGTAAAAATGCATGCATTTTTCCAGGTCTGGTTTTGATGCAATTTGTAACCGCAGAAAAATTGCACTGTGTGAATCCACTCTTTGGGCGACATGTATGAATCCTGGCACTGACAGGCCAGTTCTAAATAGCTTTAAAGCAGTGTAGAATGCACCAGAATGTATCAACCTGTTCTTCTGCAGGTCATGCATACAGGTGTATTGTAGTTCCTCAGACTCAGGCAGACCACCTTTAACCTGGTCTGGCTGTTCTAGTTGTTCTGTGCTAGGTTTGGCGTCAAAGGATCATAAATGTATCTGCTTCTAAGAGTAGGGGGGGTGCCCCCAGAACGCCCCAACGCTTTGGCACATTACAAAGGGACTTATCGCGCCCAAGTTTGGAGTGTACTTGTTCATACATTCTTTTTGGCTCAAAGTACAGCAGAAAACTGGTGCAGCCCCGTTCATACATGTCTCCCTTTGTGTCAGCACAGACAAATCTTAATATGCCATAGCTCATCAAAGGGCATACCGAATGCTGGGTGAAGCTTCTATACAAGTAGAGGCACATCAATGATTAGAATCTATGGGGAGTGGACAAGTGGCATGCAACCTAAATCGCAGAAGATTGTTCTTTACTTGGTTAGGGTACGTCCACACGGCAAAGGTTTTCAGATGGGGTTTGGATTTTAAAACTGTCTGAAAACCGACTGTCAACCATCCTTGTAGATGTCAATAGAAAATCCGCCCAGTAGTCTACACTGCACGGTTTTTCAACTAGGCAGATTTTCACACCGCTGGAGTTCCAAAGAACTCGGAACATGCACAATCTTCTGCCCGGTTTTCGGGCAGAAGCTGTGCTATTTAATGCTTAAGCGGGACGGCCGAATCCGCAAACTACAGACAGAACTGTCCCCCAAAATCATTCAAAAGTTGATAAAATACCAGCTGGACTTTTTGACTCGATTATGTAAACCATATCATCAACACCAGAAGTAAAATGGAAGTAAAAGGGAATTTAGTTTTTTGTACCTGTTACAAAAATATATCCAAGTTGTAGTTTTATAATAGACATGGACATAAAGTTAAGACTTTCAGCTTTCATTTGAGAGTATCCACATTAAAATTGGATCAAGGGAGTTTAGAAGTTTCCGCTCCCGAACATGGGCCACCCTGTTTTTAAAGGGACCAAAAGTAATTGGAGAAATTAAATAATTGTAAATAAATTACTACTTTCTAATACTTGGTTGAAAACCCTTTCTTGGCAATGACTGCCTGAAGTCTTGTATTCATGGACATCACCAGACGCTGTGTTTCCTCCTTTTTAATGCTCTGCCAGGCCTTTACTGCAGCGGTTTTCAGTTGCCGTTTGTTTGTGGCCTTTCTGTCTGAAGTTTAGTCTTTAACAAGTGAAACACATGCTCAATTGGGCTATCAGGTGACTGACTTGGCCATTCAAGAATAATCCACTTCTTTGGTTTAATAAACTCCTGGGTTGCTTTGGCTTTTTTGTTTTGGGTCCCTTATTCATCTGTATTATGAAGCGCCCACCAATCAGTTTGGCTGCATTTGAGCACACAGTATGGGCATGTCCCCACTGCATGGGTTTTTGGCCATTTTTTCAGGCAGTTTGCGGCCGAAAATGAGAAAAATGGTGCTCTATGGAAAACCCGTACAGCAGTCCCCACTGCACGGGTTTTCCGCCCGCGGGCCGCTCAAAAAACTTTGAGCATGTTCATTCTTCCGTCCGGTTTCCGGACAGAATATGAAAACCTCAATGGGAGGGCTGTTCTCCACTCATTGTGGAGAAAAGCCCCCCCCCCCCACTCCGTGGCCAGGGGGACGGCCGCCAAACTGGACAAATACCGGTCGGATAAACTAAGCGGTATTTGTCCCTTGCAGTTTGAAAGCACCCTATGTCTCTGAATACTCTCCCGGATGTAGGCGTATTAATATCCAAATCTACCATAAAGAGAAGGCTGCATGATAGTAAATAGAGAGGGTTCACTGTACAGTGCAAGCCACTCATAAGCCTCAAGAATAAAAAGGCTAGATTGGACTTTGCTAAAAAAAAACATCTAAAAAGTCAACACAGTTCTGGAAGAACATTCTTTGGACAGATGAAACCAAGATCAAACCTCTACCAGAATGATGGAAAGAAAAAAATATGGCGAAGGCGTGGTACGCTCATTATCCAAAGCACACCAATCATCTGTAATACATGGCGGAGGCAGTGTGACCGCTTGGGCATGCATGGCTGCCAGTGGCAAATGGGTCACAGTGGTTTATTAAATGATGTGACCAGGAAGAAGCAGCCAGGTGAATTTGAGGTATTTAGAGACATATTGTGTGCTCAAATCCAGGCAAATGCGCCAAACTTATTGGTTGGCGTTTCATAATTTCAGATTTGGGCAATGATCCAAAAAATAAGACAAAACAACCCCGGATTTATTAAAGGGAGAGAAGTGGAAAATTCTTTAATGGCCAAGTTAGTCACTGATCTCAACTCAATTGGCCTGTATTTCCTTGTTAAAGACAAACTTTAACAGAAAGGCCCAAAACAACAGCACCTGAAAACCGCTGCAGTAAAGGCCTGGCAGAGCATTAAACAGGAGGAAACACAGCGTCAGGTGATGTTCAAGACCTCAGGCAGTCATTGCCAACAAAGGGTTTTCAACCAAGTATTAGAAATTAACATTTTCTTTACAATTATTTATTTTGTCCAATTATTTTTGGACAACAGGGTGGCCCATGTTAAGGAGACTGAAACTCCTAAACTCTTGATTCAATTTTAATGCGGATACCCTCAAATGAAAGCTAAAAGTCTGGCCTTTATGTCCATGTCCATTATGGGCCACATGCATGAAATTTGGCGTTAACACGCCAAATTTCAAGCGCATATTAATGGAATAGAATGCGCCTGAATTATGAACCCGCTGTACAGCGGGTCATAAATCAGGCACATTCTAGCGCTAGTATGACATTTCTGGCTCAGGTAAACCACTTTGAAAGTGGTATACCTGTTCCAGCTGTAATGTGCCTAGAAATGCTGTAGCGAAGCTATAAATCTATAGCTTCGTACGGTTCTAGTGCGCCCCGCCTCCCGCACGCCCCCCGAAATCAGGCGAATTACAAAGTGCCGCAGGCGCTATGTAATGTGTCTGAAAATGACATGCGGGAGATTTAAAACTGTATGAACGGGGCGGCGCCTGATATCGGGCTGAAAAGACACTAGATATCTGGCACAGCCCCGTTCATACTTGTCGCCCAATATACGGTTGTGCTCAAAAGTTTACATACCCCGGCAGAATTTTTACTTTATTGGTCTTTTTTCAGAGAATATGAATGGTAACATGAATGGTGAAGCCATTTATTGTCAAACTACTGTGTTTTCTCTTTTTAAATCATAATAACATCCAAAAACATCCAAATGACCCTGATCAAAAGTTCACATACCTCAGTTCTTAATACCGTGTATTGCCCCCTCTAACATCAATGACAGCTTGAAGTCTTTTGTGGTAGTTGTGGATGAGGCTCTTTTCTCAGATGGTAAAGCTGCCCATTCTTTTTGGCAAAAAGCCTCCAGTTCCTGTAAATTCCTGGGCTGTCATGAACTGCTCGCTTGAGATCTCCCCAGAGTGGCTCAATGATCTTGAGGTCAGGAGACTGAGATGGCCTCTCCAGAACCTTTACTTTGTTCTGCTGTAGCCAATGACAGGTTGACTTGGCCTTGTGTTTTAGATCATTTTCATGTTGGAACATCCAAGTACGTCCCATCTGCAGCTTCAGGGCTGATGTGTGCAAATATGCCTCCAATACTTGCTGATAACATGCTGCATTCATCTTTCCTTCAACTTTGACCAGGTTTCCTGTGCCTTTGTAGCTCACACATCCCCAAAACATCAGCGAACCACCTCCGTGCTTTTCAGTAGGAATAGTGTTCCTTTCATCATAGGTCTTGTTGACACCTCTCCAAATGTAACGTTTATGGTTGTGGCCAAAAAGTTCGATTTTGGTCTCATCACTCCAAATGACCTTGTTCCAGAAGTTTTGAGGCTTGTCTCTGTGCTGTTTGGTGTATTGTAGGCGAGATACTTTGTGGTATTTGCGCAGTAATGGCCTTCCTCTGGCGACTCCACCATGCAGCCCATTTTTCTTCAAGTGCCTTATTATTGTCTATGTTGAAACAGCCACACTGCTAGTTTTCAGAGTCCAGTATCTTATACCGCACGGCGAACGCTATAAAAATGAAGCCCAAAAAACAATGGCCAAACTGCATTTTTTCCCCCATTTTCCTGGCCCAATGCTAAAGACCTGTGGGCCCAAAAAGCACAATACACCCCTGGATGAGATCCATGAGAGGTGTGAATCCAAAATGGGGTGAACTCTGGAAGGTTTAACCTGTTTTGGTACTTTGGGGGCTTTGTAAATGCGACATGGTACCCACCAAAATCTGCGTTCCAAATGCCAAATAGCGCTCCCTCCATTGTACGCCCTGTCATGCACCCAAACGGTAGTTTACACCAACATATATGGTATTGCCAAACTTGGAAGAAATTGTGTACCAGGATTCCTTGTAAAAACCTTTTCAGCTAAAATTGCAGATTTTTTATATTTTCCCAGCCTAATGCTAAAAAAGTCTGTGAAACACCTGTGGGGTTGATATACTCACCACACCCCTGTAGTTTCCAATATGGGGTCTTTTTAGGGGTGTTTATTAAGTTTTAGCAAAATCCAGTAGGCCCCAAAATCCAGAAGGTGCTCCTCCTATTCTGAGGCTTGTAGTTGAGTGAAATCGCGCACTAGGGCCACATGTGGGATATCTCTAAAATCCGCAGAATCGGGGGAACTAATGTTGCATTGCGTTTCCCTGATAACATCTACTGTGTATCAGTGAATTATGGATAAAAAATGAAAATCTTCAGAAAAAGTGAAATTTTTAAATTTCACCTTCACTTTGCTTTCATTTCTGTGAAACCCCTAAAGGATTAACAAACTTCCTAAATGCTGTTTTGAATAGTTTAAGGGTGCAGTGTCTTAAATAGATTCATTTATAGGGGTTTCTAACATACAGGCCCCACAAAGTCACGTCAGAACTGGACTGGTCCCTAAAAAATCTGTGTTGCAAATTTTCTTGAAAATGTGAAAAAAAATTACGAAATTCCTAAGTCCCCTTCTGTTGCAAACAAAAAAAAAAAACATTTAAAAATGATGCCAAAGTAGAGTAGATATAACATAGATGCTAGTTATAAACTATTTTGGGTGGTATAACTATCTGTCTTAGATGCAGACATTTTTACATTTTGAAAATTGTTAATTTTTCCAAATTTTCAAAACATTTTCATATTTTTCACAAATAAACAAGGATTGTACAGACAAAAACTTCTTAACCTAAGTCAGAATGTGTCACAAGAAAACAATCTCTGAATCACATGGATAGGTAGAAGTATTAAAAAGTTATTCCAATATAAATAGACATATGTCAGATTTGAAAAATGGAGTGTTTTGGTTCAAAACTGTCTGCATCCTGAAGGGATTAAACCAGGAATTGGTACTTTGAGCAGTGTGAGCAGGTGCCAGGTCCTGCTAGAAAATGAAATCAGCATCTTCATAAAGCTTGTCAGCAGAGGGAAGCATGAAGTTCTCTACATTGTCCTGATAGACGGCTGTGCTGACCTAGGACTTGATATAACATAGTGGACCAACACCTGCAAATGAAATCGCTCCCCAAACTATCACCGAGTGGGGAAATGTCACAGTGAACCTCAAGCAGCTGGGATTGTGGCCTCTCCACTCTTCCTCCAGACTCTGAGACCTTGATTTCCAAATGAAATGCAGAATTTACTTTCATGTGAAAACAGAACTTTGGACACTGAACACAGACCAGTTCTTGTTCTCCTTAGATGCTTCTGATGATGTCTCTGGATTATGAGTGGGTTGACACAAGGAATGCGACAATTGAAGTCCAACTCCCAGATACGCCGGTGTGCGGTAGAAGCACTGACTCCAGCCACAGTCCACTCCTTATAAATCTCTCACAAATTCTTGAATGACTTTTTCTTGACAATCCTTTCAAGGCTGCTGTCATCCATGTTGCTTATGCGCCTTTTTCTACCACACTTTTTCCTTCCACACAATTCTCCATTAATATACTTTAATACAGCACTCTGAATGGCCAGCTTCTTTAGAAATGACCCTTTGTGGCTTCCATTCATTGTGGAGGTTGTCTGTCTTCTGGACAACAGTCAAGTCAGCAGTCTTCCCCATGATCGTGTAGCTACTGAACCAGAATTAGGGACCATTTAGAAACCTTTGCGAGTGACACCATGAGCCAGAAATATTCACCTTTCTCACATTATTCTAATTTTGGGTTAGCTGTAAGTCATAATCATCAACATGAAAAGAAATAAACATAGTTACATAGTTTGTAAGGCCGAGAAAAAGATAGACATCCATCCAGTTCAATCTATTGTGCTTGAAATATATTGCTCTGTGTGTGTGAGTCTATACAATACAGTTCTAGAAAAAATTAAGAGACCACTGCAAAATTTTCAGTTTCTCTGATTTTTCTCTTCAATGGTAACGTTTTGGAGAAAAATGTACAGTGTTATTTTATTATATAAACTACTGACAACATGTCTCCAAAATTCAAAGCAAAAAATGTTGTATGTATTTGCAATAAATGAGAAATCTTCAAAATAATAAAAAAGAAGCAGTGCTGTCAGACCTCAAATAATGCAAAGAAAACAAGTTCATATTTAGTTAGAAACAATAAGACTAATGTTTTAAGTCAGGAAGAGTTCAGAAATCAATATTTGGTGGAATAACCATGATATTTTCATTCAAATTCCTTTTGGCCTATTCCTAACACTTGTTTTGCCATCCATCTTGTCCTATTGCAAGAGGATTGTGAAGACCACAGCAATGTTTTTTAGGGTGCTTTCACTCGGTGTGTTTCTGATGCGTTTTTGACGCGTTTTTTGTGTGGGAAGGCACAGCAATTAATGCTGTACATTACTGCACAAAAAACGCATCAACAAACGCGTCAAAAATGCACCGTGTGAAAGCACCCTTATACTTTCCTTCATTAAATAAGATTTTGTTCAGGTGATCACCTAATCAGACGCACATTAAGTAGAATGAGGTGGACTTTGGTTGGAATTCAACTGACACTGGAATGAAATATCTGTCAGACATGTAGAGATGCTGATTTTTAGAAAACTGTGCAGTGGTCTCTTAATTTTTTCCAGAGCTGTATATGGGTTTTTGTATTCGACCTTAATTATGGTCATAAATTAACTTTTCAATGATATTCTAATAGTAAGTTTATTAATGCACATTTATTTATCAAGTCAAAAAGACGGATAATATAGGACCACTTCAGTTTGTTTTTTTCCCGAACGCTACCCACCATGTTTCTGGCTTCCGTTTAATGCATACACCGAGCCATATAGATTAAACGGATGCCTGTATTGTGTATTATATTTTTAATGTATACGTTTACTAAATAATGCTGTTGTATAGAATAACGCAGGCTCCGGCGCTATTCTATACTGTTTTTTTGTGTGTGGAATAGAGACATAAAGGGCCCAATGTATGAAAACTGTGGAAGTCTAAGACTTTCTCTGATGCCCATAGCAATTAGTCAGAGCTCCCCTTTAATTTCATACAGTGCTCTGAAAAAATGAGAGGGGCGCTCTGATTGGTTGCTATGGGCAACAAAGAAAGTCTTAGACCTAGACAGTTTTCATACATGTGCCCCATTGGGACGTATGAAACTGTATAAACCCAAGTTTAAAGCTGTTTCGAAAACTGAAAGTCAACGAGCTGTGACCTGGGCAGTGACTGTGAGTGGTGCCACGCAATTCTCTTCTGTAAGAGAGGCAGGTGGCATCTGTATGAGAGGCAAGGTACTTTACGGACTAGAACACTACAAGTTCACATGTTCACTGCACATGGACAACGTGACCATCTTCTGCACTGATCAGCATTCACTGACTGCACTTGTCTAGACCTGTGAGGAATGTGGTTCAGCTTCAGGTGCAGAAACCAACTACAGGATGTTATCACATTGCATTTTTGATCAGCATCAAAAACATAAGCAATTACAAAAGCATATGCTTTTAAAAAAACACCTGTGTTTCAAATAAGAGAATATTACACAACTACCTGCATTCAAGTATAACGCATGCAGCAATGCAATGTGTGAACCCAGCTTAAGGGGACTAGTATTTGCCTTCCTCCTCCCCTTTCTCATTTACCATCAAATTAAACTGCACAAAATTCCTGAATTCTGGTTTTGGTGCAAAGGTGCATCCCTAAAGTCTTAGCAGAGACATTTGGCTAAACACACTGAACTAGCTTACTACAAAGAGCAAGCATCCCAGAAACACTGAAGGACTGAATCTCATTTGCAGAGAGGAATGGTACACCGTCCCTCACCGCTGTGCAAATCTTATTTGCAAGTATGAGTAATATTTGGCGAAGGTGATTGCTGCTAAAAGGTGGAATCTATAGGTTCATAACACTAGTCAACATTCAGGGTGACATGTATGAATGGGGCTTCGCCAGATATCTGGCGTCTTTTCAGCTCAATATCCAGCGAAGCCCCGTTCATACATTTTTAAATCTTCCACCCGTGGCGCTTTGTAATGTGCCCAATCTCGGATGGCGTGCTGGAGGCGGGGTGCACTAGAACCGTAGCGAAGCTACATATTTATAGCTTCACTATGGCATTTCTGGGCGCATTACAGCTGGAACAGGTTAACCACTTTCAAAGTGGTTTACCTGAGGCAGAACTGTCGCCCGAGCGCTAGAATGCACCTGATTTATGACCTGCTGTATAACGAGTTCATAAATCAAGCGCATTCTAGACTAATGTTAGGCACATTATATTTGGCATGTTAACTCCAAATTTCATACATGTCGTCCTCAATGTATATTTATGGCATAATGTCTGTAAGGAAGTATGGAGCAGGTTAATTCGCTGTGCCCGCTCCATACACGGCAGGTAATGGCTGTAACTAGCAGACCCGTTACTAGCAGCCAGGATTGGAGATAATTCCGATCCCGGCCTTTTAACCCTTTATGTGCCCAATCATCTCTCCCCTGTTTCATGCAGTCGGGGCTCTGCTGAAGGCTTCCACAGCAGCCATCCTACCAATGCTATTATACTCTGCCGTACAGTGTACATTGTTCTGAATTATACTATTGCAGAACAGTGTAAAAACAATTGCTCTTCCTAGTGGTCATATACCCTAGGTGGACTAAAAGCACAAGTAAGAAAAAAAGTTTTAAAAATCTAGAGTAAATATAAAAATGTTACAATTATAAAAAAGTAAAACCTAATTGGTATTGCCATGTCCGCGAATAGGCAATTTAAATAAAACAATATTTATCCTAAAGAGTGAACATCACAGAAAAAAAAAAATTCCAGCACCAATTTTTTTTTAAACTCGCATCCCAAAAAGATTGAAATAAAATGATCTAAAGCCCCGTCCCAAAAAAGTTTTCATAAAAAAATTATACTTCAGTTGGCAATAAATGAACTCACTGAGCAATCACTCACAGGTGTAGATGCTGGGGAGGGTGGTTGCATGGAGGTGATGGAACAATGACGATGCATGCTGGGGTAACAGTCAAGAAAGAAGGGTAGAGGGAAGAAGGAGCTGTCAGGAGCTAGTCTGATCTGGCACACCACACTAATTTGCAATATTGCAGGGATGAGGGGGATATCAGGGACTCAGAAATAGCATTGCTGTTTCCCCCCCCCCCCCTTATTTTTTTTTTTTTTTTTTATTTTTTTTCAGCAAGGACACTTACCCTGTCTGCTCCAGTAATTATGGGGAATTAGGCGTGCAGTCAGGCTAGGACAGTGCTAGTAGTTGGGGGACTCCATTTATTAGGGGCACAGACAGGCGCACATCTGACCACAAAGTCCGGGATGTCGAACATGTGTGTTGTTTTACTGGGGCCCGGGTTCGACATAATGCGGATCGTTATGACAGATTGCTGGCTGGTCTGTGAGTATCCAGCTGTCATGGTCCACATGGCACCAATGACCCAAAAGTTAGAGGTAGGGTGGAGTGTCTATAAACTATTATTTCAGGGACTTAGTTCCTAATGCTCAATGGTAAGGACCTCCAGGGTAATATTTTTCTGAAATATAACTGTACCATGGGCCACTCCAGAGAGGCAGACGGGAGATTAGAGAGGTGAATAGTGGCTCAAAAACTTGGTGTAGGAAATGAGGGGATTTTGGGTTTTTGGAGAGAACTGAGCAGACTTCTGTATTGGCTACAGTGCTCTATGCTAGTGATGGCAGCACCTAAATGGGTGAAGGGGGCAGCTGTATTGGGGGACAAAATGGCCAGAAGTTTCGGAGGAATATTTAACTAGGGAATTTTGGGGGGGGGGGCGGGAGTGTAACATATACAGTATGGCACTGCAAGATAGTGAAGATAGAGAGCTGGAATTAGGAACAAAACAGGGGGGTTGGAAGTGAGGGAGGGGATGTTGCATTAGATAAAAAAGATCAAGGAGAAGGTAATAAAAACTGCAAAAAATCTATATAATTGCATGCTGACCAATGCCAGGAGTCTGACCAACAAAATAAATGAACATAGGAATTACTAATTGCTAAGAAAAATATGGACTTAGTGGGGATAACAGAGACATGGCTGGATGAGTGTACGATATGCTGGGCGGTGAATTTAATGGTTATGGTCTATTAAGAAGGTAATTGTAAAGACGGAAGGGGGGAGGATGTCTGTATATATGTAAAATTCTGTCTGAAGCCAACACTGCGGGATGATATAGGTACAAGGTAATAATATAATATAACAATTATAATACTTAATAGGGGAGGTCTGCCTATAGGACCCCCAAAATATAACCAGAAACCCATAAAGATTTACTTCAGTCAATAGATGAGGCGGCTAATATGAATGAGGTTATTATTATGGGCGACTTTAACTATCCAGATATCAATTGGGAATCTGAAACCTGTAGTCTACAAAGGGAAAACAGGTTTTTGTCAATAACTATGATAATTACCTTTTGCCAAAATGGTGATAGGATATCTGACTCAGAGGTAAGGCCCTTCTAGACTTTATATTGACTAATGACTGGACAGAGTAAAAAGGTTTCAGGTTGAGGGGCACCTAGGAAATAGTGACCATTATTAATTAATTTCCGTTTATCCTTCAATAGGTTTTTTGTCATGGGAGCCATCAAAAACCCCCCCCAACTGAATTTTAGGAAGGCTAATTTTATTCTGCTTAGGGAGGCCCTAAACCGTATTGACTGGGGACAATGTGTGTTAAATTTGGCAGAAACATAATTATAAAATGGGATATTTTTAAAAAACATCCTAGGTTACCAATGTGAGAGGTACTATCCGTATATAATCGAGTATAAGCCGACCCGAAAGTATAAGACGAGGCACATACTTTTGCCACAAAAACCGGGAAAGCTTTTATTGACTCGAGTATAGCCTATAGGGTGGAAAACGCAGCGGCTACTGGTGAATTTTAAAAATAAAAATAGATACAAGTAAAATTACATAGGCAGTTTAATGTCCCCATAGGCAGTGTTAAAGGCAGGATTAGCAGTTTAATGTCCCCATAGGCAGATATAGGCTGGTATCAGGCCAGTTATTGTCCACCTTAGGCAGGTTAATTTGCAGGTTAGGTTGTTATAGGCAGGTATAGGAAGATATATGTCCCCATAGGCAGGCTATAGGCAGGTAATTGCCCCCATAGGCAAGTTATAGGCAGGTATAGGTCCAACTAGGCAAGTTATAGGCAGGTATAGTCCCCCTAGGTAGGTTATAGGCAGGTATAGGTAGGTATACTAGGCAGGTTATAGGCAGGTTTAGGTCCCCCTAGGTAGATTATAGGCAGGTATAGTCCCCCTTGGCAGGTATAGGTCCCCCTAGGTAGGTTATAGGCAGGTATAATCCCCCTAGGTAGGTTATAGGCAGGTATAGTCCCCTAGGTAGTTTATAGGCAGGTATAATCCCCCTAGGTAGGTTATAGGCAGGTATAGTCCCCCCTAGGTAGGTTATAGGCAGGTATAGGTAGGTATAGGTCGTTATAGCCAGTTATAGGCCCCACTAGGCAGGCTCTAGGCAGGTATAGGCAGGGTATAGGGAAGCATAGGCAGCGTTTTAAAACAAAAAAAAACACTTACCTGACTCCCCACCGCTCCGTCTCCCTCGCTGTCCGGCCTCCCGCGCGCTGTCCTCGGTATTCCCGGCACAGGCGGGTGATGTCATCAGGCCGCGCACGCAGCGTGATGACACACGCTGCCTGTGCCGGAAACTCTGGACGGCCGCCAGTCTGCGGCCGCCCGGAGTCCACTGCGGAGCAGGGAGCGCTCGCTCTCTGCTCTGCAGTGGTATCTGTTCACTTGTATGCGCTCCGGAGGAGTCGCATACAAGTGAAGAGATAGCCGACAGCGCACGGGCCATCGCAGTGCCCGGACACTGTTGGTGGTACTCGGCGTTCAGTTATATGCGCTTCCTGAGGAGCCGCATATAACTGAAGCATCCCTGTCGGCGCACTGGCCATCGCAGCACCCGAGCGCCGACAGTGATTCGAATATAAGCCGAGGGGGGATTTTTCAGCACATTTTTTGTGCTGAAAAACTCGGCATATATTCGAGTATATACAGTACCTTATGGTAATAAAATAATTAGAAACAGGAAAAACCCAATGTGGATCAACAGGGATGTAAAAGAGGCAATAAAAAACAAATAGAAAGCGTTTCACCTACTAAAACAGGAGGGCAGTGAAGAGGCACTAAGAAGCTATAGGGAAAAAAATAAAGTGTGTAAAATAAAGATAAAGGAAGCAAAGCTGGAGACAGAAAGACATATTGCTATAGAAAGTAACACTAACCCCAAAATATTTTTTAACTATATAAATAGTAAAAAGATTAAAACAGAAAATGTTGGCCCTTTGAAAAATACTGAGGGAGAGACAGTAGAGGGCGATGAGAAAAAAGCAAACCTATTACTTTTTTCTCCACTGTATTTACCGAGGAGGATGACCTTCCTATTGAACAGAGGGATGAGGTAAACTCCAATTTAAAAGTTTCTTGTCTAATCCAGGAAGAAGTGCAGCTCCGTCTTAGGAAGATTAAAATAGACAAATCCCCAGGTCCAGATGGCATACACCCACGTGTCCTAAGGGAGTTAAGTGATGTCATAGATAGGCCCCTATTCTTAACATTTATGGACTGTCTAATAACTGGGTATATCCCAAAGGATTAACACATAGCAAATGTGGTGCCAATATTCAAAAAGGGGTCAAAAAGTGATCCAGGAAACTATAGGCTGGTAAGTTTAACCTCTATTACAGGTAAAATGTTTGAAGGTTTTCTCAGAGATGCTATCCTGGAGTATCTCACTGAAAATAAATGTATAGCGCCGTTCCAGCATGGGTTTATGAAGGATCGGTCCTGTCAAACTAATCTCATCAGCTTCTATGAGGAAGTCAGTGCTAGACTGGATCGGGTGAGGCACTGGATGTCATATATCTAGATTTTTCTAAAGCATTTGATACGGTGCCACATAAAAGGTTGGTAAATAGAATGAGAATGCTTGGGACTGGGGGAAAATGATGTTGCAAGTGGGTAAGCAACTGGCTCACTGATAGAAAACAAAGGGTTGTAATTAACGGTACATACTCAGACTGGATCCCTGTTACTAGTGGGGTACCACAGTGCTCAGTATTGGGCCCTATCCTCTTTAATATTTTCATTAATGATCTTACACAGGGAATACACAGTAGAATATCGATCTTTGCAGACGATACTAAGCTCTGTAAAGTAATCAACACAATAGAGGATAATGTGTTATTACAAAGGGATCTGGATAAGTTGGAGGCCTGGGCAGAGAAATGGTGGATGAGGTTTAATACAGATAAATGCAAGGTTATGCACATGGGGAAAAAAAAATCCATTACATGACTACATGTTAAATGGAAAAACACTGAGTAAAAGTGACATGGAGAAGGACTTGGGAATGCTGGTGGACAGTAAACAGCCAGTGTCAGGCAGCAGCTGCCAAGGCAAATAGGATCATGGGGTGCATTAAAAGGGGCATAGATGCACATGATGAGAACATCATTCTCCCATTAAACAAGTCACTGCTTATACCACACATGGAATATTGTGTACAGTTTTGGGCACCAGTGCACAGGAAAGACTTTGTAGAGATTGAACAGGTACAAAGGCGGGCAACAAAAATAATAAAAGGACTGGGTGGACTACAATACCCAGAAAGATTGGCAAGATTAGGGTTACTTAGTTTAGAGAAAAGACGGCTTCAGGGGGACATAATAAATATGTTTAAATACATCAAAGGTCAATATAGAGATCTCTCCCAAGATTTATTTATCACCAGGGCTGTATCAAGAACAAGGGGGCATCCTCTACGTCTAGAGGAACGAAAGTTTCTACATAAACCTAAAAAGGGATTCTTTATTGTAAGAGCAGTGAGACTATGGAATTCTCTGCCAGAGGAACTTTTCATGGTGAATTCAATAACAAAGTTCAAAAAGGGTTTGGATGCATTTCTGGAGCATAATAATATAACAAGTTATAGTGTCTAGGATTCAGGAGGGGGTCATTGATCCAGGGATTTTTCTGATTGCCAGATTGGAGTCGGGAAGGAATTTTTCCCTAAAATGAGGACAATTGGCTTATACCTCATTGGGGTTTTTTTTCCCTTCCTCTGGATCAACACCTTAGCACAACAGGCTGAACTGGTTGGACGTCTTGTATTTTTTCGGCCTTACAAACTATGAAACTATGAAACTCTTGCTCAGGTCCATAGATAGAAAAAATAAAATCAGTAATAGAAAATGGTGCTGCAAGGCAAAATTAAAAAAAACTTTTTTAATACAACATAAAAAATTTAAAAGTTTGCTATCACCAGAATCACACCAACCTGCAGAATAAATATAAAGCTTACAACCAAGCTGGCTGTACATAGTGGCGATCCCAACCTGTAATCTCCTGGTCTGCAGCTAGAACATAGTGTAACAAGTGTTCTCGACTGTCTTCAGAACTCCCATAGAAATGAACGGAGAGTGCTGCGCATGTTCGGCCATCTCTTTGTTCTGTGCAGCCAGCTATGAGCCGCAGACCAATATGTTCGGAGTAGTGCGTCTTCAGTTTTAAACACTGAGATTTCCATATCTTAGAAACCCCAAATGGAACAGGAACGCTGCATAGGAGAATGGAGCCAGATCCTTGTGTTGGTGATTACTGGGTGTCCTGCTTATGGACTCTGACTAGTCTCCTACCATCATGTCTTAATAACGTCAGTAGTTGTTTCTTTATTTCTGCCTATGGCACAGATTATTGTGCTTTGGCTACACTCTAGTTCCTATCAGTAATATCAACTGATTGCAGCATTATTAAGCCTCATTATCTGCATATTTGCTTTTACTCTGCCAGATTGCAAAAATTAAACTCAGAATCTTTGACCTTCGTTCCACCAGTAACACAGGCTTTCTGCTCAAAATGAATTTGGTTATAACCCAAGAAACATGACTATGGTGTGAGATAAGGGAGTTTTCCAATCAACATCATATGTCATAAATGCCTTACAGGTGCAGCTCCCAAAGCAGAGACCCTCACCTACAGAGAGAATGAGGATCTCCTGTTCACCAGTCTGTGGGCACCAGTCTCAACTGGAGTCAGAGTCTTCATAGAAATCAAAGAACACTCATTTTTGTTCTGTAACTCCCACCGACTTTACTGGAGCAGACTTCTTTATTAAACTGCATGGACTATGGTGGTAGTGAACCAGTGTTCTCTCAACAGGTGATGATCCCAGATGTAGGACCAGCACATATCAGGCATTTAAGGCATATAACATGATTAGGCGATATGAGTAGATACCCCATCCCAAGACAGTGACTGTAATAGAAATGGCATCCACCTAAGAAGGTGTTCCCATCTCACATATTGATGGCACAACCGATTGATATGTCTTCAATGTGTAATCTAATATTCCAATATCAGTGGCACACTATAAACTAGAGAAACTATCAAAGAGGACATAGGAATTTTTGAAAAAGCATTTCTGCTATCTAGAATATATGAAAATTTTTTGAGGTTCTTAGTTCACATTTTTGATCAAAACTGCTTAAGCCACCTCCGAAACGCCAACAAGACCTCAAGGCAGGTAGTCCTACACTATTGATACACTATTGTTACCTCTCCTGGACTCTGTTCAGACTTCCATACTTCAGGGAGTAAAGGCACTGACTTATGAACACACTGCACTTATTTAAAAACCTGTGAAGGTGGATGGAGTGCAAAAAACCAAAATGGAGGCAGCCACTCCTCCCTATACAGACTAGAAACAATATATGGTTTTGCACATCAAAAAAAATTTTTGAAAAAAATGAGCATAGGTGCACACTGGTGCGGCTGTAATATACATACCATATATACTCGAGGATAAGCCAAGTTGTTCACCACAAAAAATGTGCTGAAAAATCCGACCTCGGCTTATACTCCAGTCACTGTCGGCACTCGGCGCTGCGATGGCCCGAGTGCCGACAGGGATGCTTCATTTATATGTGACTCCTTAGGGAGTGCATATAACTGAATGCCGAGTACAGCCGAAAGCGTCCGGGCACTGCGGTGGCCTGGGCACTGTCGGTTATCTCTCCCCTTGTATGCGACTCCTCCGGAGCGCATACAGGTGAGGAGATACCACTGCGGAGCAGAGAGCGAGCGCTCCCTACACCGCAATGGACTCCGGGCGGCCGCAAGCTCACGGCTGTCCGGAGTTTCCGGCACAGGCAGTGCATGTCATCACGCTCTCAAATACACGGGTTACCTATTATTCATATAAGTTGTATGCACCTCCTTGCATTCAGTCGATATGTGAGTCTTCCATTCCTCACATGTTTAATATCAAATAGCAAATGACCAAACTTTTCAAAACTTTATCCTTTTAATCATTGTTTTTATATCATTAATGAATAAAAGGATAAAGTTTTGAAAAGTTTGGTCATTTGCTATTTCATGTCATCACGCTGCCTGCGCGGCCTGATGACATCACGCGCTCTGTGCCGAGAAGACGGAGCGGAGCGCCCGGGAGGCGGAGCAGCGGGGGATCGAGGTGTTTGTTTTTTGTTTTAAAACCCTGCCTATACCTGCCTGAAACTGCCTATAACCTGCCTAGAGGGACCTATAACTGCCTATACCCTGCCTATGAGGACCTATACCTGCCTATAACCTGACTAGGGGGACTTATACCTGCCTATAGGGGCATATACCTGCCTACGGGGGCATATACCTGCCTATAACCTGCCTAGGGGGACCTATACCTGCCTATAGCCTGCCTATGAGGAACTATACCTGCCTAGAACTACCTATACCCTGCCTATGAGGACCTATACCTGCCTATGAGGACCTATACCTGCCTATGGGGGCAATTACCTGCCTATAACCTGCCTAGGGGACAATAGTCCAACCCAGCCATAACCTGCCTATGGGGGACATTAAACGCTAACCACCTAAACCCCCAAAGGGAGACATTAAACTTTTTAACCAGCCTATACACCTAGGGGACATTAAACCCCAAAGTAATTTTATTGACCATTTTTTTTTTGAAAATTATCAGTAGCCGCTGCTTTTCCCCCCTAGGCTTATACCGATCAATAAGCTTTCCTTTTTTTTTTGTGGCAAAAGTAGGTCCCGGCTTATACCGGCGGCTATACTTGAGTAAAAAGGGTACATATTCCAAATCATGGCAAACTATAAACTAAGAAACTACAAAGGTCACCCCCCCATTTTCACAGGTTTTTAAATCATGCAGTGTGTTCATAATCGGTGCCTTTACCCCAAGTATGAAGCCCGAACAAGCCGGGAAAGGGGTAACAATAGTTATAAAATTTTTAGACCACCCCCCGAGGTCCCGTTGAAGCTGGGCTTAAGCAGTTTTGAAAAAAAGGGAAAACAAGAACCCCAAAAATTTTTCATATATCCTAGGTAGCAAATCTTTTTTCAAAAATTCCTATTCCTTTTTGATAGTTTCTCTATTTTTAAATAGTTCTATGATATTGGAAAAAGTTGTATTTTACACCCGCCCCAGTCCACCTAGACCTTTTAAAAAAAAAAAAAATTTTTTGATGTGAAAACCATAATTGTTTCTAGCTGTAAGGGGTGGATGCCTCCTTTTTGGTTTTTTTGCACTCCCCCCACCTTCAGTTTTTAAATCATTGGGTGTGTTCATAATCGGTCCCCTTACCCGAATTAGGAATCTGAACAGAGCCAGAGAGGTAACAATAGTGTACAAAGTGTAGGACTACCTGCCTTGAGTCCCGTTGGCTTTCGGAGGTGGTTTAAGCATTTTTTGATCAAAAATGTAAACAAAGAACCTAAAAAAATTTTTCATATACCTGAACAGAAATGTTTTTTTAAAAATTTTCCTAGCCCTTTTGATATTTCTTTATTGATAATTGCACTGATATTGGAATGTGTATGTATTTGCTGCCACACCAGTCTGCACCTATGCTCATATTTTCAAAATGTTTTTTGATGTGCAAAACCATATATTGTTTTTTATTGAATGTTAATCCCCCCTCTGGGATTCCCCTACTTTAAACAGGCCCCTAAAATCTTCATTCAAAAGAAGACTGGCATCTTGCACCTACTTGCCAATCTTTTCTATAGGGGTTCCAAATTACGCCAAAAACACAGCTCTCGTACTCAGAACCCCATAGAAAAAAGGGGAGAAGGGCCCAACATGACCCGCCATCAGGGGCCTGTTCCGAATAGGGGCAGATCCCCCTGGGGAACCCCACCCTTTTCTTATTGATATACCATAAATGTGTCAGATGAGAACACCCCTTTAAGGGAGTTCTTGTCTCTGGACAATGGCTGCAATCCATACAATGGTTGAAAAAAAATTTGGACCTCAACCCCTGTTCATTAAAAAAATTTCTGAAGGTGCTATTGACATGAAATTCTCACCAGATGTCAGTAGCAACCAATCCACACAAGCAAAAAAATCTAACCATAGATGTCCATAATTGAAATTGTGTAATAATGAGAAATGACACAGGGAAAAAATATTGAACACGCTTTCTATAATGTATTTAATAATCCGTACAAAAACCTTTTTTGGGGAGACAGGGTTTAAAGCCTCCCCCCTATGGAGTAACTAGTCACATGCAATGCTCAGGTGGGATTTTGGCCCATTCTTCCATACAAACGCTCTTCAAATACTGAGGGTTCCGTGGGCTCCTTCTATGAACTCTGAGCTTTAGTTTCTTTCTTCCAAAATTTTCTCTTTGATGCAAGTCACGTGGAATGCTGGACATTTCTAGGAACTTTATTTTCTTTCTCTGAAACCAGTTTAGAGTGTCTTTGGCTGTGTGTTTGGGATCATTGTCTTGATGAAATGTCCACCCTTGTTTCATCTTCACCATCCTGGTTGATGGCAGCAGATTATTATCAAGAATGTCTCGATACATTTGTACATTCATCCTTCCTTCAATCAAGATTTCCAGTGCCCTATGCTGAAAAACAGCCCCACACCATATATATATATCATAATGTTCCCACCTTCAAACTTCACTGTTGGTGTGGTGTTTTTTAGCTGATAAGCATCGCCTTTTGGCCTCCAAACATGGTGTATATTATGAGATCCAAAGGCCGTGTTCACACGCTTTATTTCGCCGCTGATTTGGCGCTGTACTGCGCTCCGGATTGCCTGCAGTACGGCGCCAATCCTGCAGTAATTACGGTAACCCACAGCTCTCATAGAGAGACACTGCACATATTTATGACGCGGACGCGCCGTAGATAATGCATGTCTATGGGGCCGGCGGGCCGCGTCCCCTTATCACGCCGGAATTGCGAGCGCAATCCGGCTCGCAAATCCGGCGTGAATAAGCCGTGTGAACGGGGTCAAAGACTTCAATTTTAGTCTCATCTGACCAGACTATATTATCCCAGTATTTCAAAGGCTTCTCTATATGTTGTTGAAAAAAATTGAAAAGCGCTTGAACATGCCTTTTGTTCTGCAATGGAGTTTTGTGTGGTGAGAATGTATATAGGCCATAAAGGTTGACTGCATTGGCTCTTGGACACCTCTTCTGATAATTCTTTTCACTCCTCTTGTCTGAAATCTTGCTTGGAGCACCTTGTCATGGCCAGTTTATGGTGAAATCATGTTCTTTCCGCTTCCGAATATTGGCACTCCAGTAGTTTAGAAATTCTTCTGTAACCAATGCCATCGGTATGTTTTGAAACAATATGATTGAGAAGGTCTTGAGACAGCTCACTGGTTTTACCTATCATGTTTCTTGTGTGGCACCTTGGTAATAAGACACCTTTTTAAAGGCCATCAGTGGAACCAGCTGATATTATTTTTCACTAAGTGGCAGGATTGCTTTCTAATTAAAGAGGTTTTCTCAATACAGGCTTTCACAGGCATCTTTGAGCTTCTTCACTCATACATTTCAAATCCCTGGGTGTGGTCCTCTCCCTCCCAGAAGACAGTGTTCCTCACTTGAAGAGTGGTGACTTATCAATCTGTGTGAGCATGGGAGAGGATGAATCAGCTCCGCAGACCACCTGCAGTGGGTCAGATTTCTCTTGCCTGCAGACTGGTCACCTCCCCCTCCACAGGCTCCGTGTAACCAGAACGTCTGTCGTTGTGTAAACAGTTATACATACAGCCTGAAATGATGAAACAAATGTGAGAAATGCACTCTGCTCCCCCCCTTCTGTTATCAGGCAGGAGGTAGAGTAGTGTATCACCCTGTGTTATATGGGGGGAGAGTGAGTCTAGAAGCTAGAGAAACTAAGTAATTGCCCAGATCCTTTACATAGAGCTATCACTGGGAGATGAGCATAGAGGGCTCAGGCAGCCTTTATTACACAGCTCAGAGAGAGTGAAAGACAATGAGAACATAGACACAGACATCACACAAAGGCAGCTTTCAGTTTCGTTTTCACACAGCTCAGAGGGAAAAGAGTGCAGGACAGCCAATCACAGCACAGGCGGCATGTCCCGTCCGGGGCTGAACTAAATATCAGGCAACCAATCACATCACAGGGGGTGTGGCCTGACCCCAGACTTCAGATTTAGCTCTAGACACTCACAGATTAGCTAATAGCTGCTCTACTAAATGACTTAGGTAATAAAAACCAGTTGCAAAAGTGCTTATTTTTACTGTCCTCATTATTACAGATATGACCTTTGTGGCGAGAAAACCCCTTTAATGATAGATTTCAGGCACCAAGAAAAGTAACATATAGAGTAGGTTCCCATCTGTATTGAGGTCACCTTGACGTCAGCAGGTGGGCTTATACAGTTTTGATCAAGAAAAAAAAATAATCTCAAGTTTTTATGTATCTAAGTAACTGAAACGCTTTCCCAATAATTCCTATGTTCCCTTGACTGTTTTTAGTGCTACGGTATTAGAGTGCTGCTGTTATTGGATTGGATTTCAGCTGGTGTGACTTTCCACAGCTTTTTACACCAATCTTTCTTCATGTGCTCAATACTTTTTCTGTGTCATTCCTTATTATTACACATAACAATTTATGGACACCTATAGTTTGATTTATTTGCAGTGGCATAGCTACAGGGGTAGCAACGGTTACACTTGCAACCGGGTCACTGAACTACCACACATAGACTCAGCGACTGCAACTGTGCAGGCAGTGGCTGAGGATCCTGACGTTATACCACCTACCCTGGAGGCGCAGCGCAGGTCATGGTGTATTGTTATGATGTCATTGTGCTGCTGCCGTTACTAGGCCCTAAGCCTATGGCTAGGCTCAGGGCCTAGTAGACGCCAGAAGTGAGGAAAATTATATATCTAATATAATTTAGTCTAACATATCATGGAAAAAAGCTAAAAAAATTGGTAGAATAACTGAGAAAATGTTATAGCGTTCAAACCAGTGTGTACAAAGGAAAATGTGCCTGATCAGGAAGCAGGATAAACAGCCTGGTCCGATAATTCAGCATTACCTGGATGTATTCTCTTGTCTCTAGCTATATGTGAAGCAATCTGGTTTTTAGCATTAAAAACACTGATAAAGTGAAAAACATTGACTCCTCCCCCAGGCACCAATCAAGGAATGGTATATTTTAGGAAGCAAGTGCGCAGTCAGTTCTTGAAGTTAATTTGTTGGAAAACACAACGAATTGGCAAATGTAAGGATATGAGCAACCCTGATATAAGTCAAATTGTGATGAGTAGATGACTGGATGACAGCATTCCCAAAGTGGCCGGTCTTGTGGGGTGTTCCAGTGCACAGAGGATAATACCTACCAAAAGTGATCCAAGAAAGAGCAACCAAATTAGTGACAAGTTCTTTGGTGCACAAAGCTCACATGTGTGTGGGGAGGAAAAGCTAGCCTAATACTGATGTATAAATTATTGAACAGTTGTTGCAGGATATGATTGAAAGGGGCCAGAACACAAAAGGCATCCAGCTTGCTGTGTGTAGGGCTTCAGACTGGTCATACTGTCCACTGCTCCCTCTGTGGGTACATGAGCATCAGAAGTAGACATGGAGTAATGGAAGAAGGTGGCCATAAATGATCAATCATTTACTGATAAAAAAAAATCCACATTTAAAAGGGGGCAGAGAACCCTCTAATCAGCAGGTAAACAATTAAAGGGATTTTCCCCTTGTAGTTTATCAAGGCCCCCACTGCTGTGGTTCTCTATGATTAAAGGGTTGTTCCCACCATGCATTTTGATGCCATACTGATAGGGTATGGCATCAAAGTGTGACAGGTGCTGGTCCAGTCTCTGGGGCCTTAACCTATCTCAGGGACTGGCCCCCGAAAACGTTGGTTTAGAATGGAGGTCTGGTTCAGCTTTCTCACGACTCTCCATTCTGTTCTATGGAAGATCGGAGTACAGTCATGCATCCGGCTCATCCGCACTCAGAACTTCCATAGAACAGAATATGAAACCAACTCTACATTCTGAGTTGAGACGTTCGGGAGCCGGTACCAGTATAGTTGTGGTTCCCCTGAGGGAACGTGCACACTTCGGTGTCTCTCAGAAGAGCTGATCCAGGATTTCTGCACGTGTCTTCCAGCGGTTTTCTTCCATCTCTGTGGCTGAACGCATGAACGCAAGTGCGCTACCTGGCTGTAAGGGGCATCTACCTGGCTATAAGGGCCACTATCTTGCTATAGCGGGTATCTACCTGGCTATAAGAGGCACTGACCTGCCTATAAGGGGCACTACCTGGCTATAGGGGGTAGTACCTGGCTATAGAGGGCACTACCTGGATAAAGGGGGCAACAACCTGGCTTTCTTCCAGAGCCATTATGCAGTTAGGTGGAGTGGGTGTGGCTTTTAAAAGGGGCGTGACTCACCAACAAGAAGGGCGTGGTCATACAAAAAATTTTTGTCAATTTTTTAGCGCTCCGCCCCTTCGAATCTCCCACAAACAAAAGTTGGTCAATATGATGCAGACTAGTGCATAAGCCAATAGTGCCCGCAAACCCATTTCTTCAATGATGGGGAGAGCTGTACAGCACGTCATGTACATTAGTCATGTCATTGCTGATATATATTGCCCTATGGCCATTGAATAACGCAGTGATAGTGTATAGCACCCCTACTCCCAATGTCACACCCCTCCCCTGTGCACTTCAATGACCCAAACCAATGTCACTGTGGAAACCACTGCTCATCTCAGCTCTGTTCCCTCCAACCACTAGAAATACCACAGCCGTGCAGAGGCAAAAGTGCCCGAGGGCAACCCGTCAGTAGTGTATGGACTCTCCCTTTAAGACCTAACAGTAAACCAGTGGCAGAACCCCGCTACACGTGCGCCCCACACAGCCGGGGTGCTCGCCTTAGCGCACATCCGTGTCACGTGACGCCGATGTTCACCCGAGATGCTGTGTAGTCAATAAAGTTATTTAAAAAAAAAAAAAAAAAAAAAGAGCTGAAGACGTGGTAACAGCGGCACGCAGTACCGGCTCCCTACTTCCGGTTGTGTTTTGGTCCATGGCTGTTGGGGCATTGTGTGTGCCCGTGTGATATGAGGAGTGTGGCTGCAGAGCTGAAGGGATCGGATACTGCTGCTGATTGGAAGGACGTGTGTTACATTGAAGACGCTGAAGAGGTAGCTTATAATGGTTGTAAAGCTGCAAATCCCAGCATGCACCGGCATCCTAGCTTGTGTCGTCAGTAGACACTAGTGTATTAGTGAGTTTCTTTAGTCTACTTCCCATTGGAACTATTTGTCAGGGGTATTCCATTACGGCCAGTGCTGCTGGGAGGGCCAATTACTGTAAAGTAAGCAGTTTTCAAAATGCATGTTCTTAAATATAAATATATATATATATACTTTACCTAATACGGGCTTTTTTGCACCTTCAACTTGTTTCCATGGTTACCGATCACCACCATGAGCTTTCAGTGGTGGTCGGTAACGCAGCGTTATCCAAGGCTGTCCTAGACCAAATGGAAGGAGGAGTACACCTGTGCGCCTCCGCTATCCCGGCCACTGGCATTGTCACAGTACCACTGCATTATCGACCACCACTGAAAGCACACAGTGGTGGTCCATAACCAAGGAGATGAGGCAAGTTGATGGTACAAAAAAGGCCTATATTAGGTAAAGGTGTGGTGAATATATATATATAGTTAAATTAATTATTTTAAATATATATATATATATAATATTACACATACATCTGTAAAAATTTCTTATTTTCCAGTAATTGGCACTTGCTGTGATGGGAATACCCCTTTGAGCTCATAGGCTCCCAGAGCGCACACTTGCTCCACTGTTAGACGCAGGGGGCGCACTCCAGACTTTTAAACTACAATTAAATAATTTGGGGAAAGTCTTTTAAACAGGTTAGTTAAAGGGGAGCTCCACTGACAGGTAAGGCTCTGGGGGACCCGGACGTTTTGTGCAGTGCATAGTTGGCCATCAGTTGGTTGGCATGTGATGCTACATGTCTCCACACGGCACGGGTTTGCGGCTGGTTTTTCGGACATTTAGCAGACCGTCTGAAAAACTGGCTGCAAACTAACACACCAGGTCGCTATGGAAAACCCGTGCAGCAGTCCCCATTGCACGGGTTTTCCACCCGGTGGTTTTTCAATCCGCGGGCCACCCGAAAAACATTGAACATGTTCATTCTTCCATCCAGTTTTCAGACGGAATATAAACATATCAATGGGAAGGGGGAGGGTTTTTCTCGGCTCATCGCGGAGAAAAGCCGTCCCCCGGCGGCTGTAGGGACGGCAATAAAACAGGACAAATACCAGTTGGATAAACCGACTGGTATTTGTCCTTTGCCTAAGGCAGTCACCAGGCCGGCTTCAATGAAATGCCTCTCATGCTCCTTTAAGGTGACCTTACTGGTTAGGATGCTATCTAGTGACATATCTGACATGATGGTCACTCCTATGACACTTTGTCCATCGGTGGTCACATGGGTGCTGTGATAGATGTGGTCATGTGAGCACTTACGAATGGTACAATATCTTGCACAGTTTGCCCCCTTAATGGTGGGCATCCCAATATTGCTGATAAACTGGTCACATATTGGACATACTGACCAGTGAATGCCGGAGAAGGTTGAGCCACTATCCTGAGTATCTGTTGTCCCCACGTCCTGGCCCTTTGCATTGACTGCTTTGTTATCTGTGTCCAGCATGTCAGCTGCGTGTTATCTGAGTGGTTAATGTTCAACACTGACGTCACTCTTTTCTTGCAGGAAGCCTGAGCAATATGCCGGCTGTGCTCCAGGTGGGACTCTCCGGTGCTTCTTTTCCAGGAGGAGGAGGCAATGCTTGTACATGAGACTCCACTTTTCCGCAGCAGCCTGTGTAAGAGGTGCCATGTGGACAGCAGACCCACGGCGCAGCGGACTCGGATCCTATGGCCAGGTAATTAAAATGGTGTTTTTGCAGAGACGAAGCTAAAGGATAACACTGACTACAACATTTATACACTTGTTCTAGGAAAATGTGTGCATGAATTTGTGAGTAGGAGCTGAGCAAATATTTTACCTGTGTTACTCAGAAAAGGATACATCATTTAGACCAGTGGTGACCAATCTACAGCTCCAGGCTGTCGTGATACTACTACTCCCAATATGTCCTAATGGCCAGTGAGCCATATGGTGGAGTACAATACTGTCTTGTTTAGCTAGAGCATTCCAGGAGCTGTGTTCTCTTTTTGAGGCCAGGCACATCCATATAAAACAGTTTTAAGAGTGAAGATCTTGAGGCAGCTTTCAAGGCACACAGGCTGACTAGCTCCTGGGAAATGGTTTCTGTTTTCAGGGGTTTTCTCCACTCTTAGTTGATATGAAAATGCTATTAAAAGCGACCTGTAAAATCTGCTGACAAGTCTGTTTTAGTAAATAGTGGTGTTCCCTGTGAAATAACAATTCTGGAGGATCTTTTTATGGCCCATGTTGTGCTGTTCCTCTGTTATTCCTCCTAGAAGTGTATTACTGAATCAGTCAGCTGGGTGTTACCATTCCAGTGTTCAAATGGGTGTATCCCTGCACATACTGACTGTCAGACACACCCCTAACTGGTGACACCCAGCTGACAAATTCAGGAATACTTTTTAGGCGGAATACTAAGGGAACAGCATAACACATAGATTTAAGGGAAGATGCTGCAGGATTGTTATTTCACAGGGAACACAAGTAGTTACTAAAACACACATCGGGAACAGCTACAGGTCCTCTTAATAGCATTTTCATATCAACTAAGAGTGGAGAAAATCGCTGATGGCAGAAGACATTTACCAGGAGCTAGTCAGCCTATGTGCCATGAGCCCTGCCCCTGGATCTTCACTTTGCAGAACAATTTCAAGCACATCGTTACAGATATGATATCTATGTATCTGCAGGGTTCTCTCTGTGTGTTTCACTCAAGGGTAACTATTTGGTGGTATCCTACACAGGAGGTTTTTTAATACTTAAGTATTAGGGTTAGATAGAAACAAAACCAGCTACTCGTCCAGACAGGAAAAAACGTTTTTAAATACGGTAATAATTTTTCTTAGGAAATCCAAAAAAATTTTTAAAACAAAAAGTTCATAGGGTTTTAAAAAATAACACGTATGTTATACATGATGGTGTTGGTACGCTGACGCATTTCGGAAGAGTCCTTAATCCTTTTTTTTATGTGGATTTCCTAATAAAGAATAATATATATATTTTTTTATTTAAGTTTTCCTGCCGGGAAACGAAAGATGGTTCATTTTCCAATCAATTTTTGGGAGGAATTGGCTTCTTCCTCACTGTGCTCCGTTCAACAGATGTGATATCAAGCTGGGTAAATTAACTATTGTCTTTGGTTTTCCAGCACCTATGTTAGGTTACAAAATGAAGGTAACGTTAAAAAGTTCTTTGGAAAATAAAAAAAATGTCAGGTTAAATAAATTGTAACAGTGGCTTTATTTGGTAAAAGACACTTTTTTTTTTTTTTTCTAGGGGGTTAAATTTAAGTGGGGGGCCTTTCATGTTCTGCCCAAAAAAACCCCCCCCTAGAACGGGGGTTCACATGTAAAAAACTGTCTAGGCCCCAAAATTTACTTTGTTCCTAAAAGAAAGCAGTCAGAGCCCCTCTTTCAAAAAGTAAAACGAAATGGGAGCTGTGGTTGCTATGGGGGAAAAAAAGGAATTTTTTGGACTAGGAAAACCCTTTTTCATACATGTGGCCCATTGAATTTAGGTCATGATCTGGAACCTGATGAAGCAACCCCCCAAGTTTTGAATTTGGAAAACAGCGGAAGACCTCCTTTCTGTACAGGCTGACTAGCCACAGCAACCCTTTAATACAAAAAATGAATTTTATTCTATTTTTTTACCTTTCCCCGTAAATGATGACAAGTGTTCCCAGTATGTTATGTACTAAATGGAATTTTTACAATTTTTTTTCAGTTTTTGTAATAAGCAAAAGTGTTATTTTAAGGGAAATGGTTTCAATGAGTAGTAAATTTTTTCTAATTGGTGTTCTCTGGGCAAATTTTTGGATTTGTTTTTTCTTGCTTTTTTTTTTTTCCCGTGTCCTGGCACTGCAGCCTGCCCTCGGTCACACAGTTTTCCCGGCAGCGAGTGGCCATTTTGGTGATTTTGATTGTAATCTTCCTGCTTATTCTGGTGGCTGTTGTAGACCCCTCAATCTGGAGAGCAGAAACAGTACTGCGGCAGTTTGGAGGTTTTGTAAAAAATTTTTTTGGGGATTTTATGTGTTGGCAATTTAAACTAATTATTTTACCCAATTAGAGATGAACTAGAGAAAGCAATAAACTTAACAGTCTCTAGAGTACAATAGGAAAACCAGTTCTTGTATTCACGAAAGATGAATCTGGCATTTAATAAATTGCAAACTAATAGATGAATTTTCCAAAGAGGGCAATAAAATGAAAACAAAAACTGTCGGATCCACAGCATAATTTACAGCATTTGTGAGATCCGTGCTTCAAAACCTCTACCAACTAGTGCAGTTTTGTTTGATAGTTCTACATTGACTTCAATAGGAGAAGGCATTAAAGTCAATGAAGAAAAATCAAGGGTTTTGAAGTGCTGATTTCTCTGCACATTATGCTGTAGAAAAAAAAAATCACCTATAGAAGCAAAATCTTGGCTATAACAAATATATAATGAGTCCCCAATTTTTGGGTTTGTTTTTACACCCCCCCCTAATTTTCGGCCACAATTTAAGCGCGGCCCAAAATTTCCCGGGGGATTTGGGGGGCGGAAAAACGGGGGGGGGGGGGGGCCCCCTTTGCCCGCCGGCCCCCTAGACATTTTTTAAAAAACGGGCATAAAAAGCCGTGAAAATTGACATGTCAAATTATCTCCTCGCGCGTAAAAATCGGGTCATATTGGGAGGCAATGGGGTGTGGAGGGGAAGGGGAAAGGTAATCCAAAAGTTCTCGGTTTACCATAATTGCCGGGTGCGTTTTCCCCCAGTATTAATTTGCAATTTTTGCGGCAAAATGGCCTTGTGAACATTTCCCTTATAACAAAAAAAAGCTATCAAAAGAGACCTCATGGTGAATGGGAAGCAATAATAATAGCTTTATTAGAGAATCGATAATAAATAATATTAAAAAATGAAAAATGGAACAAAAAGAAGCGTTTTACATTTTTCCCCCTCTGGCCCCATTCAGAAAAAAGGTATATTAATATAGAAAGCAGAGTGTAAATAGAATAAAATATAAATACCCGACCTTTGGGTTTGGAATTTTTTGATAAAAAGTAAAAGAACCCCATCACTAGGTTGGAGGGAGGGAAATTTAAAACCCGCCCCAAATTTTGTGCAGATCCCAAATCATGAGAACATACCCTAAAAGTAAATTCATACAGAACAGATTTACTACATAAATTTGCTGCAGCAAGTCCACAAGTTTCAAAATCTGCACCAGATTGTGTTGATTTTGATGCAAATTTTACCCCTTTTAATTCAACGGGGTAAAATCTGGAATAAAAATTGACAGGGCGGGGATTTCAAAATCCACAATGAATGTCAATCTCTGGGGAGGGACTTACCAGCAAGAGGGCATTAGTTATAAAACTCATCCAAGTGGCTGGTGTGTAATCCACTGTGGATTTTAGGTGCGCATGTCCACAGCAAATCCATCCTGTGTACATTCACTGTAACAGAGCCTCACAGCGTAAAAACACAAGGTGGGTGCAGTAAGACTGGTATAGTGTAAGGGGCTCACCTAGTCCTGTTGTGCTATCGCTAATGGTAGATATTAATAGGAAAGGATGCAATCCATGTTATAACAGCCATAAACCTGGCAGTTCACCAAGAAGTGGATCCTAAAGATGCAGATGGGAATGTAAGTCACAGGTGACATCATACAAAGCAAAAGCAGACACTGAAGTGGTGCCGGATTCCATGAAATATGCAAGTGTTCTTTGAATCCTAAATGAAAGCCACATGATCTTAAACATGGTGTGTATGGTCTGTCAGTATAATCCTAGCAAAAATAGAGAGACCGAAAATTTAACTTTTAATTCCTACTTTTAAAATGATAAATCTTCACAATAAAAGCAATGAATTACAATAAAGTAACATCAGAGATTCAGATTTGCCGATATATTTTAACCCTTTAGGTTAAAAATTGGGAGTAATATGACACAATCACAGTCCACAGACAGGAATTGCATGTATGAGAGAAAAGAACCAAAGGCATCAAACTTGCAGGCTAAGGCCCCATTCACACGGCTTATTTACGCCGGATTGCGCTCGCAATTCCGGCGTGAATAAGGGGCGGGGGCGCGGCCCGCCAGTCCCACAGACAATGCATTATCTACGGCACGTCCGCGCCGTAAATAATGTGCATGTCACTTTCTCCCCGCCCGGCGGATTCGCCGAGCGGTGAGGAGCGACGGAATCCACTGTTCTCTCTGAGAGCAGTGGATTACCGTAATTACTCCGACGGATTGGCGCCGTACTGCAGCGCAAATCCGGCGCGGAGTACGGCGCCAATCCGTGGAGAAATAAGCCGTGTGAACACGGCCTAATGAGCCTCAATCTTGAAAATCCAATAATTTACATAAGTATTCAGATAATTGCATGCACCCTAGTTGTAAAGTTTTCTTTTTTTGTAGCTTCTAGAGTGAGTTGTTTTATGATCTATGATTAGTGAAGAATTGAAGTGGTTTCCTCATTTGCCTTAGTTATCAGTATATGGGTATGTTCACACAGTGTATTCGCAGTCCGTATTTCGGAGCGTTGCAATACGCCCAAACTATGGACCACAACGTTTGAGCGGTATGATTACCCAACGTTTTCTCCGAATCAATTCGTGCACCCGGAGAAAGAAGTGACTTGTGGGAAAGTGGATGCCTACAGGATCCAGCACAGAGCATTTTTAGAAGTACACTGTGGCCAGCGCATACTTTGAAACACCCTGCTGCAATATGCTGTGTGAACATACCCTAAATCTGGCCTTGCCACCTTCAAGATAATAATAATAATTTTTATTTATATAGCGCCAACATATTCCGCAGCACTTCACAATTTAGAGGGTATACATACAGACATTACACATTAAAATAACTTCCAAATGAGACACAAGGTGTGAGGACCATGCTCGTGAGAGCTTACAATCTATTATGGTGTATGGGTGAGACAAAGGGTTAAGAAGTGCTAGGTTTACAATGGTCCAGCCATTTTACATAAATAGGAGGTGGTTTACATAAAAGTTGGCCACCCTGACAGTACATCTATATACAGGTAAGTGCCTGTGGGTGCCCTTGTGTTGGGAGTGACAGATAGGTGTGATAGCAGGTGGGGGTTAGCAATTAGAGATCTTGATATGCAGGCCTGAGATGTTTTCTCAGGGCCCTCTTAAAACTGTGAGGGTTGTGAGTGTGCCTGATCGCCCGCGGTAGCATGTTCCAGAGAATTGGCGCCGCATGTGTGAAATCTTTGCGACGGGCATGGGAGGTTCGGATGATGGAGGAATGTAATCTGATATCATCAGCAGAGCGGAGAGCACGGATAGGGTGGTAGACAGAGATGGGGAGGGGGGGTGCAGCACTGTGGAGAGCTTTATGGGTGAGAGTGATGAGTTTGTGTTGTATTCTGTACTGAATGGTCAACCAGTGCAGTGACTGACACAGGGTAGAGGCATCAGTATAGCGGCTGGAAAGAAAGACAAGCCTGGCTGCTGCATTCAGGACAGATTGGAGAGGGGAGAGTTTACAGAGAGGGAGACCGATAAGCAGGGAGTTGCAGTAGTCAAGACGAGAATGAATGAAAGCAACAGTGAGGGTTAAGATGCCTGTACTCCTGAGCTTTAAGGGTGTTCTATGCTGGATTTTACCGAAATCTCACACTTTAAGTTGTTTTCCAGGACTATGACATTAGCAACCACCCTAGTGATATGCTGTCAATACCTAATCGGTCGGGGTCCAACTCCTGACATCTCAGTGAAAGTCTGCTGAAGGGGCTAGGGCCCTCTGTTATATTTGGTAGTGGCTGTGCCCAACGCAGAGCTTCTGAGAAGTGGAGTTCTAGGCACGGCCAGTACAAGATGTACAGTTTTGTCCCTGGTTAACAATGAAGAAACTTAGCATTTGCTGAAGTACAGTGACCCCTTTAATTAGCTGATCAATGGAGGTGTCCGTAATTGAATCGCCCCCATTAATGTGATATTGATGGCCTGTCCTAAGCAGAGGCCAAGAATACCAAAGTGCCTCAAAACCCAGTGTCCTAAGCAGAGCTATCGGTCTTAAAGTTCCTAAAAACCCAGAGTATGAGTCGACATTCACCCCCAAACTAAAAAAACTACGACAAAAAACTCTGAATCCTTACAATATACTTATCCCCTTCAACCTTTTGTGGGTCCACCCATCATTGTTATGTGTGGGATGTGTAGCACTACATGCAATCTATTTAAAGGTTTGTTTCACCATTGCATTTGTTGGCATATCACTATGGTAAGTCATCAAAGTCCCAGGGGCAGGACCTGCACGGATCTCACAGGTCCCTAGAGTTACAGCTCAGAATGGAGAACCAATGGGCGCTTGCCCACGACTCTCAGTTCTTTTCTATGGGAGTACAGAGGAGCACTGTGTTCAGCACCCCTAGTGATTGCAGGCCTTGCACAAACCTCTACATTCAACACAGTCCTATTTGAATGTGTAGATGAGGGCACAAAAGATAAGACCTTTCTTCCTAAATGAAATGCGAATTTCACAGTGTCCTGCAGATGTAACACTGTTGGGGGCCTTTGTGTAATTGTAGACTGAGTCTCTACATTTTAAAAGGGGTCCAGCCACAAGATTCCTTCCATATTATTATTATTATTATTTATTTTTAGAGCGCCATTAATTCCAGGGCGCTGTACATTCATGGAACAATGTTTTTCCACAAACAAAATGTCAACTAATTCTTTTAGTTTTAGGCTATGTTCACACGTTTGATTCACGGCGTAATTGCGGGACGGATTTTGCCCAGAATTACACTGTGAGCTCGCCAGCGGGGGTGGGGGTGGGGGTGAGGGGCGGCAGCCAGGGCTGTGGAGTCCGAGTCCTGGAGTCGGAGTCTGTGCCTAGTTTGCAGGAGTCTGAGTCTAGTCATAAAAGGGACCGAGTCTAGTCATAAAAGGGACCGACTCCGACTCTCAAAATATATAATTAGTTGGTACAGTTAGTTCGATGCAGTGCAAAGAGCAAGAGGAATTGGGTCCGGCCAGTGCTACTGCTCCCATATCTTCAGCCTCATCACATGAGGAGTGTAATTGATGACCTGGAGCAGGCACAGCGCTACCCCTTGGGAAAAGATTCCGCTCTCAGGGCAAACAGATTTCAGCAAAATGTTTCACCTGCTTTCAAAGATGTAGAAGAGTTCAACCATTCATCAAAACTGACTGTGGCTGAGGCAATTCCTTTATTCCCTGACATTGTTAGAGATGTTGCCCCTGTGGTCACCGCTTTGACACCACCCAAGTTAGTATAGAGAGGCTGTTCTCTAGCCTGGAAATCATGAGATCAGATGTGAGGTCATGTATGCAGGATCTGATGGAGGCAATACTATTTCTCAGAACAATTTCAGAGACTTCACAAATGTTCCTGCAGTGTTTTGCATATTTACAATTTTTTTGTGTCCTAAAGTCATATCCAATAAATATATTTTACACTGAGAAGCAAAATGGTAACAATGTTTTGAACTTGTGACTTTCAGGATCCATATCTCACCATCCACTACATCTTTGTACATGAGTCTACTGTAATTTTATATACAGTCATCTTACCTATCTTATACATAAATTTGACTTGCAAGTATTTAGCATCTGCTTAGTTCTGCAGATTCTTTCCTGTAACTGCATTGTTACTGTTTTGCTGTTTTGCAAAATGTTAATTTGTAGTATTTTGTTAGTATTTGGGAAATCCACCTTTTGGTTTTCAATATTGCCTGAATACTTCTGGGCTCTGGATCAGATTCAAGCATGTCTTGACTAAATTCTGATCCCAAATCTCTTCTACACATTCCCAATGTTGGTGCAGACTGGACTTGGATACAAATACAGCTTTTTCTTCAACTCTACCAACAAGTGTTCAAAAGATCAAAACATTGTTACCCTTTTGCTTGTCAGTGTCTGTTCTACCTAAATAGTTTGATCATTGTATCATAAGGTGATAAACAGCCTGATGTTACCATTTTACTACAGTAAAGTTATCACTTAAACATGTGCCATGTATGAGGGAGTCGGAGGTTTGGGTAATTGAGGAGTCGGGGCTTTGCCCTGCCGGCAGCTCCCCGGCCCCATAGACATTCATTGTCCACGGCGCGTATCCCACCGTGATAATTGACATGTCATGAAATACGGCGAGCGGGAAGAGGAGAGGGAATCCATAGTTCTCTGAGAGAACGGATTTCACCCGTAATTCGCGCAGTATGGTGTGAAATATGGGCTGAAATCCGTCCCAAAATAAGCCGTGTGAACATAGCCTTACAATAAGAATGTAAATCTGTTTTAGTTCTGCATTAGCCAGTCGGATGACTCTCAATGTTGACTAATGAAAAAAATTGTATAAGGGTATGTTCACATGCCGTAATTGTGGCACACCTTTTCCTGCGTATTTGCGCTTTATACACGTCGAAATGCGTGCTGCAATTACGGTGATTCATAGCTCTCATAGAGAACTGTGAATTACGCCTCGTCTCTTCCGGCATACAATACAATAGTATCATACTCCAAGGGAGAGAAGCGACATGTCGACTTGTTCGCGGCGCTTACGCCCCCGTGCTTTGGAAGTAAAACACCCAGCGTATTGCGGCGCGTGCAGTACATGCCCCAATACGCTTTGTGAACATACCCTAAGAAGTGATTGAAAGATTGTGAAAAGTTATGGAGGTGTGATCTTCAAGGTATTTGGTACTTTCATCCAATTTTTGGGAAAAGAGCGTTCATAATTGCGGTCTCTGGGACAGAAATATAAAATAAAGGCTTCATGCCTGGAAAAGAACCAAGGTCGTCTGTCCTCATTTTTTTTACCTGGAGGTGGTAAAAGGTGGACACTTTTCTCATAAAGATTATGGAGCGGTATATCTTCATTGTGTGATAATTGCACAACAGCGATATCCCATCAAACGCTTTAGTGGGATACCCCTTTAAGGGTAGCCTCAAATTTGACTGTGTGGTCCTATTATAAAACGCGTGTTCCTCACAACCTTATCACTAAGCCACATTTGACTTTCATTGAGCAGCAGTTTAAATGAGCATGGTCCAGGATGGGTCCTGCCAGGTGCCTCTGTTCCCACTGCCTTCTCACAGCTGTCTCCAGGGTCAGACGTGACTGTGAAGTCCCATATGCTCCGTTTCTTGAATCTTGTTGAAGTCATTTCCAGCTCAGCAGCTGCTGATCTCAGGCTTGAACATTTTGCTGAAGATTAAAGTCTTCTGGTAATTACTTTGTCTAACTGTTCACTCATTAGACCTCTTTCCTCTTTGTCCAGGATAATTTGGTGAAAACCATAATCTGGGTCATTTCCTGGTGCAGACATCAAAGAGAGCGACCATGCAATACCATCTTGTGCAGATTACAATGGTGCTTAATGGGCACCTGTCACTGAGCAGGATCTGATCTATAGAAGTGGGGCTGGCACTTGTAGCTGTAGTGGCTACAAGTTTTTAAAGGGAATCTGTCGCAATTTTTTTTTTTTTTTTTTACTTATTAAATCAAGCCCCTGATCCATATGCTTTTCTTCTTAGCTGTTATTTTCTGATTGTAGATTTCTCAATTTGGTCGTCTATATATGAATGTGGGGACAGCATTCTTGCCTGCACTGCTTTAACAGCATTTAGAGAGATGCTTTACAGCAGTTTCATGTATGTAGGTGCCTGTAAACTGGATCAGTCCCATTGACTTCTATAAGAGCGTTTTCTAGACCTGCTCTGTGACCTGGAAAGAAGTGTGTGCAGGAAGGGAGAGGGTGAACTGTGACTATCGCCTATAAGGAATGGTGGATCCTGTGTTATCTATACACATCGGTGTCACCTTTCAGTTTGACCCTTGTTGTACTGATCATGAGCAGACAACTGAAAATCTCTCTCTACAGAACAGGAAGTGCCGGACTTAAGAATTTTTAAAAAAATATTGAAAGTGATATGGAAAATGAAAAAAAATAACCAAAAAGTCTTAGAAAATGTGTTTAACATAAAAACGTGAGTTAAATAAGTAATTTAAAGAAGTTGTCCTACTAGGTCATATAGATGTCCTAGGGGAAGGGTGTCCTCCACTTTTGTACCCTGGCATTAGCATGAAGATGTAGCTGCAGTGCTATCATTTATTACTTGGAGTCCATTCATGTAAACGGGCACCATGCAATGCCATATTTTCTCAATGGTAATCTGAGATTTATAATAATTTTTAAATGAGCATTGGACTGTCCTATATGCATTAGCTGTGGTGCTTACTCAAAAGTATTGATCAATTTAACTAAATGCAGCACTTAAATCCCCATACTATGACGAAACAGTGATGGCATCGGCAGGAGAGCTGTGCATGCACCATTATTAACAGATCAGCACCTGAGATCTGAGAGAACCACAGTTGTAGCTGCTTAACACTAATACTGACTGTGGTACCAAAGGGGACCAAACAAGCATTTGGCCAAAAGTAGTTTTCCCTGACCACCTTCTATACAGATGCATGAAAAATCACTGAAAATATTTCTAGCAAATCTAAACTCTAAAATATAGCCTTTATGAAATTTAATTAAAATTAATAGCCTTATCAAAAGAATCCAATGGTGAAAAAAAACAACAAATCCCACTACCACACTCGGGGACTAATTTTCAAGACTACCTGCCCCTAACAAAATCCCTATTTTCATATACCTCTCATGGGTCGAGTAATCGTCCCGACAAGGACAGCTCAACATTTAAAGGGGTGTTATCGTTTCATTAAATGGTCTTCAGAATAAGGGGACAGTGAAAACAAGCAACTTTGCAATTGGATGTCATTAGCAAAGCTGCCTTGTTCTCACAGTGTCCCTTATCTTGTGTTTTTATTTACACTGATATCCAGTGTGGGTCTAATCCCTCCTCCTTGCATTTCACTAGCTGAGAGCTCATTTACATTCTGTACAGCCCCTGGGTCGATTCACGGGCTGTACAGAATTGACTCAGAGTTTAGGGGCCGTAGCATTTTTTCTGTCTCCACACCTAGCAGAAACAGACTGCAGCAGATTGTACAATGAGAAAACATGACAGTTTTGACCCTGTGCCTAACTCTCCTGCATACACGCAGATCTGTGCCGTTCTTAGAAAGCTGTAATACATCTCCAGCTGTGAGAGATCAGTGCTCAGATTAGATTGAATGCAGCCTGTGGTATGTATACAGCTCTTATAAAATAAGACTGATAGGGAGAGACACAGTGATATGTGGACTCAGAGGGGAGGGAGGAGGGGAGTCTCAGGCCAGCAGTGAAGGGGGGATGATGTCATCCAGCTGGGAGGGGAAGAAACGCCCCTGCATTCACAGAGCCTGGAAGCTAAGAGAAGAGTGAATCAGCCGAAGTAAGGAAGCGATACATCCCCTTTAAAGGCTCACCATACTTAATGCCTGCAATGTCCCTAGATGTTAAATCCATAGATTCTATTATATGTGTGACCACAGAATGACAGTAATCCTGCAAATATAATGTGTATAACCACACAAAACTTGTCTTCCACACCAATTTATATGTGTAAGAGTAAGACTCAATACGTATATGCAGGTTTAAACCGCAAGGTCACATATAGATATAAACATATACAACCTGATCTTCATCCTCGCGCATTAGTACCACACATCCTGACGCGTTTCCCCCCCTTAAGATGCCCAGGGGTTCATCAGGGGATTCCTCTCAGGCTTTAATCAGCATAAGTTAGTACTGAGATAAATAGTGGATGTCGGAAGCAGGTAAATGATGTCCCACCATGCGCAATAGAATACTCAACTCTCCTACCTTATATAGCCCATATTGTATCCGTCATCAACTTCGCACTCAATCTCGGCGTTCCTAATTCCTCACCGCGCATGTCCGTATGTAGAAGTTACTCTAGATACTTAAGGACGCTCAGCTGAATGGGGAGAGGGGGAAAAGCTGCTGTCGGACACTTTTGGGATGACTAATTTCCCCGAGAACAGAAAGATTGACCATGTTAATATTGTCATAATTCATCTGCAGATGTTAGAAAGCCTCTTATACACATTAATGTCCGTGAAACCCGCCAACCATCTAATCTGATGTCTATGGCCAGTTTGACTCCCTTTGTCGTTCCATAGGTGACTGCCACGAAACCTGCCAGTAGGTTGATATGGCAGCTACACCATATTTTACGGACTCCAGTTAAAAATGAGTAATTCATAGAGGAATTCTAATGCAGTCAAGCCAGAGAACTTGTGGAGTGGATCAGCATGTGTTTTAAACATCCAGATGCCAGAACACAATGTGAATATAAAGTATGATCATCATTTGTCTAGAGAAAACTTCACTTGAATCACTCTAGCTCTGTCTATACAGGATCCTCTTGCCTTCCTCTTTTGGAGCCTTTTTGCTAAAGCGGTTTGGGTATAAAGGGAACTAGGTTATCGGCTTGAGGGTTAAAGGGGTATTCTCGTTTCATTGATTAGCTTTAAACATGTAGGAAAAGATAAATAAAGACTACTACCAAATATATTGCTGTTCTGATTTTCTTTCCCTTCAAAGTTAGAGCAGTTCTTATCTCCTGCTTTTGAACACAAGCTTTCGTAGGTAGTGGCCACCTCTCTCTACCCTTCCAGACTGTAGCAGTGTCATTTAAATTACTTAGTGATGAGCTTTGACCCTTTAGAGCTCTGTAGCCTTTTGCACTACAGTTTACAAACCTCCTGCACTCATGTTACTGTAACAGGATCCACTAGGAACAGCAGAGCTGATATGCCAATCACTGCTGTAGACTTGCCCACAGCCTAACCAAGAAGTCGAAGCCTGAAGCTGGCTGTGGATTTGTAAAACTGCATGGTGAAAAAATCCCTTTAACCACAGAGGCCGAAACAGCAGTCTACACTTCCAATCCACGGGCCTCCTAGCACTTAGAAGGTAGAGCTCTCCCATCTCCAGGCAGAAAACCAAACTACAGAATGCTGTTTGGTGCCTCAACCGGTCAATGCTATGTTTATGGCGTGGGGCGGGTGGTTCTAATGTTATGGTTGATCTGTGTATATGGACATCTGTCTGTTTAATAATAATTATTCAACATTTAATTAATATTATAGGTATAGCGGTTCCTTTTCTGAGGTGAGGTGCAGTAAGTTGCATAGTAGAGTCATTATTATGACCACGTCCTACTTTTGACATTGGCAGCGCATAGCTTAATGAAGGAAGTCGTGTTCTGAGCTGGCTTGGTAGGTATATAAGGTGTGTGAAGGACTCGCTGCACATGGCGGTGGTCGTCATAGTTTGATTCTACTGTCTTTATGTGTCTGCTAAAAGGCATTAGCAAGAAAATGTAATAGACCAAGGAAAGGGGGCAGAATTCAGCCCAAAATAGCAATACCCCTTTAATGCCTTGCTGTGGTATGGGGTGCCGTACCAAGATTTGCAATAGGGCTCCATGGTCGGATCCCTCTAAAGCTGTGTACTGTGTTCAGTATTCGGAAATGAGTGTAATGGGGTAAAAATGCCTTTCAGGGTTAGTGGAAGGGTGGCTGACCATACCTCTGAATACCGGGAGTGGTTGTCATTCAGTATCTGGTATTTATGCAGGAGTCCAGCTCAATAGATTGAGAGGACCAATCCATTTGATCTCCTGGAGTAAAACCGAGGTGAGCTGTAGTTTTCAAGTGTTGCTGTAGAAGGAAAAAAACTTGCTAAACTATCACTGTGGCCACATGGTTTTCTGGATCATAGTTTCATAGTTTGTAAGGCCGAAAAAAGACAAGACGTCCATCCAGTTCAGCCTGTTGTGCTAAGGTGTTGATCCAGAGGAAGGCAAAAAACCCCAATGAGGTAGAAGCCAATTGTCCTCATTTTAGGGAAAAATTCCTTCCTGACTCCAACCTGGCAATCGGAAAAATCCCTGGATCAATGACCCCTCTCCTGAATCCTAGACACTATAACTTGTTATATTATCACGCTCCAGAAATGCATCCATGCCCTTCTTGAACTTGGTTATTGAATTCACCATGACAAGTTCCTCTGGCAGAGAGTTCCATAGTCTCACTGCTCTAACAGTAAAGAATCCCTTTCTATGTTTATGTAGAAACTTTCATTCCTCAAGACATAGAGGATGCCCCCTTGTTCTGGATACAGCCCTGGGTATAAATAAATCTTGAGAGAGATCTCTATATTGACCTTTAACGTATTTAAACATATTTATTATGTCCCTCCTGAAGCTGTCTTTTCTCAAAACTAAGTAACCCTAACCTTGCTAATCTTTCTGGGTATTGCAGCCAGTCCTTTTATTATTTTTGTTGCCCGCATTTGTACCTGTTCAAGCTCTACAATGTCTCTCCTGTGCACTGGTGCCCAAAACTATAAACAAAATTCCATGTGTGGTCTAACCAGTAACTTGTATAATGGGAGAATAATGTTCTCATCTTGTGAATCTATGCCCCTTTTACACCCCACAATCCTATTTGCCTTGGCAGCTGCTGCCTGACACTGGCTGCTACAGTTAAGTTTACTGTCCACCAGGATTCCCAAGTCCTTCTCCATGTCACTTTTACCCAGCGTTTTTCTATTTAACATGTAGTCATGTAATAGATTTTTCCTCCCCAGTGGGGGGTCCCAGCAGCTATACTCTTGGCAGTAAAGTTGTATCCTAATGATATGCCATCACTTGCTAAGATGGGAATAACCTTTTATTACGTGGTGCACATAACACGGTCACTGACCATTAGAACACGTTCCCCGCATCTGTCATCATCAGATCATAATGGTCAAAATTTCCACTTAAAAAATTGAACGAAACCATTATGTCTGTTTCATGATGTTTCTGAGTACAAGTGTCAGCTGCCAGGAGATGCAAAGCAAACACTTGCCGTTAATGAGAGAAAAGCGGATTAAAGGCTAAAATATTAGAAAATACCTTTAAACAGGCTCTAGAGAGTGGCCCAGATATGTAAAGGTTTGACGACTGCATTGCCAGACGTGCTAATACCCTCATTAACCGACAAAAGGGGCCTAATCATGTGTGCTTCCAGCAAGGGGATTAGAAAAGCAGCAGTAGCCTTCCCGACCACAGAAAGGAAGCCAAGACATGATGTAACCACAGATCTTGTAACACAAGATGGAGAAGTGACAAGCACCATCACACACCAGATGGGTCCTGGTGTAATGCTGTCAGACTACCCATCGCCTCCCAGGGCTGTGGTTTGACTTTCCGCTTGCAGGAACAAGTTCTGTTGCAGCATACCCTGATTGTGGTTTTACTTACCAGTTACAACTCGGATCAGTCCATTTCTCTATGGTCACCTCAGAATGCTTGTACAATGGACTTAAATGGCTGTCCTGGCTGTTAGCTCCGGTCCCCAGACGGCGGGCACTGCTACTAGTAGGGAACATGATGCTGCAGTGGAGGCCTAACAACGTTATGTTTTTCCCAATGAGCATTGTAGTCTATTATCTCTCTTGGTTAATTGGTGGGATCATTTTAATTTCTGCTGGCTAAGCAAGACCCAAGCACCCTGTGTGCTGTCAGATGATTTCATATAATAGATGATCTTGTAGCAGCAGACAGACACACTGTAGATGTCAGCGGAATATCATCTCTCCTATTAGGGTCCTCAGCGGAGCGTTTGAGTCTTCATCAATATTTTTCCTGTGCATTAGGCCCATTAGCCGATCCATACAGCCTCCTCCCAGGACAAAAGGTGGAATCAGATTAGTTGTATTGGTCTCGCAAAATATCTTTTTTAGAATTTTATTCATACTGTGGCAGTGACCTCAGGCGGTCACATGTTCCTGCCACTACAGTAGGTGGTTTGCAGCCAGAGACCTGCTGCAGATGTGCCACCGACCTGGCCTCGGTGGGTAAAAGCCAGGAATATTGGGTCAGCGACTCTAGGTTACTGATATTTGCAGTAGCTGCTAGAATGGCTGCTATGCAGCTATGTATGGGCCAGCTTTTCTGGAACGGCTATAGTGTTGGGTGGCCATTCTTGTGTTCTAGGGTATTTGTTTTTGTTGGGTCCCTGGAGGCCTATTAAAAGCTTTTTACTCCAGGTAGTCAGGGGGTATGGTTGCTACCTGGAGTGGGAGCAGCAGAAGAGCTGAGGTGAAGGGCTGGTATTGAACAGTAAGGCTATGTTCACAAGGCTAATTATGGGACGTATCTCGCCCAATATTTTGCGGCGTAATGCGCTAAATACGGGACTAGATACATCCCAGTCATAGGTCTCCTCTCCCTGTTCGCACAATATGGCGAGTGGGGAGAGAAGTGACATGTCAATTATTCACGGCGTATACGCGCCGAGAATAATGAATGTCTATGGGGCTGACGGCCCCCACTCCCGAGCTCTGGGCGTAATTGCGGGCGAAATACGTCCCGCAATTAAGCCGTGTGAATATAGCCTTAGAATACTGTGTTATGATGCTCTGCACTGGGCCAGACCACTGGTAGAGAGGGTCTCTATGTATTGAGTCAGTGGTCAGACGACCTAGGTTTTGATATGTTTTCTTCCTGTGTTTAATCTTGCCTGAGGAATAAAGGTGGCTGAGGCCAGTGTGGTCCGAGTGCCATGTTTAACGTGTGCCACATCTACTGACCAGAAAGTGTCAATCGCAGCAAAGTAAACTGATTAATCCCCTGGACTATCCAAAATGGCGTCCGAGAGCTAAGCGAGTACAATATATTACATGAGTAGACCATACTTAGCAGTGCCTTGTCTTGTATTCTGGCTTCAGGATGCTTATGTGTGAAGAAATCCTGATTAATAGATGTCGGAAAATAATTGGGAATATTTGTTTGGCAGTGAGGGGATGGTCTGGTATTTTCAGTATGCAGGAGGAAGGCATTTACAGAAGTCTGTAGCTTTTTAAGACTACTGCTAGGATATGTCATAATACACAGTTTGGTAAGGTTAAGAGAAATAGTGATGTAGTAATTCCTTGTACAGCGGGTGGCCAGGACTATCATGTCTTCTACACAACATTTCCCTGTACAATATCTAGCTAGCTCTGTGAATTGGTGACGGTCCTGCCATTAGTGAGTAATGGCCTTTCACTGGCAGTATGACATCAATTACCATGGTCGGAAAAAACCTTGAAGGACTTGTGTAAGGCCCCGCTCCTTTCACGTTCTGTGCCTGTGTTGTAGGTATCTGTTGGAATAGGTCAAATTCGAGTCCGTTCCCCCCATCCCCCTTTTAAATAAAATTATTTTTGAGCACCATTAATTTCAGGATGCTGTACAAGGCAAAGGGTTCAGATAAATACAAGAACACTAAATCACAAACTGATACAGGAGAGAGGACCCTGTCCATGTGAGCTTACAATCTTCAGTGGAGGAGATGGGAGACAGAAGGTGAGGGACGGAGATGTCTGTATATTTGTAAATTGTCCTCTATTCTGAAGAGAGGTTTTCAGGTGACTTATGAAAGGTGTAAAATTAGCGGAGAGTCTGATGTATTTGGGTAGTGAGTATGGGGGATACATCTGAGAAATCTTGGAAACTTGTTTGAGCAACTGACAAAAGGAGAGCAGGACATCCTATAAGAGTTGGAGACTGTGAGGGGAGGTATCTGAAGATGTAGATAGAGATGTATGGGGGTTATCTAGAGCCTTGTAGATCATGGTTGGTAACTTGAACTGAAGTTGCTGGGGAATGGGGAGCCAGTGAAGGGATTGGCAGAGGGGTAGTGAAGAAAGAGGTGGATTAACGGGGCAGCTCCAGCTCCTCAGTCCTGGTCGCACATGCTCAGACAACACTTCTCCTCTCAGGCAGCTACTGAGTGTTCAAACCCCAGGTGATGTTACTCTACTCCCGTCCTCTGTACTCCTTAGTAATTAGTCAAACAGTGCAAATAAATAAAATAAAAAAGAAACCTCAATCAGGTATATACATTGATAAAGAGAAAAAAAACATAGGTTTGGTTCCTGCAGGGATTTGAACCTGGACCCTTGTGCCTGGAGGCAAAAACCTTACCTCTCAGCTACTCACAGTGCTTTACATAAACAGACCTTTCTATGACTACAGAGAGGAAAGACATGGTGATGTCATCCTGCTGGGTCACATGATATGCAATTCAAACAAATCACACACGCCCCCTTCTGAGCACATAGAGCTGAAGAGCAGGATACAGGATATATGAAATGAGATTGTGGCAAAACCCCGTTAAGTGCCAGACTCAGTAGTGATCTACCACGCTTTTTGTGTCCAGCACATGACACGTGCCAACGGGAAACAGAGCACACTTAGTTAAAAAATTTGCTCTATAGATTACTAAGGCTCTGACGTGGTTTACCTTTTGATAACTGTTTCAAGCTATCCCCATCAGATACCTGCAGCAGATGCCCATGTGATGTGTATGTACACACACTTTTTACTGTGCAGTGTAGAGGATGCCCCATGTCAAGAATCCGGCTCACACCTTCCCGTGCCAGGACATTACAGGGCCAAGTATTCCCCTCTACCCCTTTGTAGGATAGGATGTTGTGCCAACCATTTGATTTGCTCTTCTTGCTGACTCTAAATGCCCATGTAGATCAGGATGCTTTTATAGGGCCTCTTCAGCCATTGCAAACTAGGATGCCACCAACCTAAGCTGAAAAGCTCATTGCAGTTACGTGGCCTGCTGCCATGATGTGAGCACGGCCTTGTTTCTACAGAGATCACTATAGGTGCACACTCCTTTGCAGAATATTAGTTGGCCAGCTTCACGCATGGCAGTAACCTGCAGGTTTTTGATGGGGTCAGAGGCGGTTTTTCGGGGCCCCTAGTATAGTTTCCTTACTTTCGTATGAAGATAACGGTTCTCTGTGGCCTGGATCCTGATACCGCAGCAGGAGAGTAGTTGTCAGAGGATGCTCAAAGCTGTCATTTCACCACTGCATTGTCCTGTACAAGAGCCATGTTTGAGTCCAGACCAGGTTAGTTCTGGTGACCTCCTCCATGTGAACTGTTCTTTTCCTGTAGATATTTGGACCAGATCGAAGACCTGGAAGCTACGGACATAAAAGACACCAAGTTGAATTATGGAATTGTCATTGATTGTGGTAGCAGTGGCTCCCGGGTGTTTGTCTACTTTTGGCCGCCACACAACGGCAATCCACATGACCTCCTGGATATCAAGCAGATGAGGGATCGCGGCAGCAAGCCTGTGGTGAAGAAGATCAAACCAGGTACATTTCCAGCTATGTGTTTTCCATCAGTGTTCTGACAATCCCAAGATTTTATTTGGAAACCCAGCTCCATGACTGATTAGAGTCCATTGAGCATGGTGGTGTCATTTTCTCATGACTACTACCGGTAATATTAGGGCCCCATCATGCCAAAGCATCTGGGGAACCCCTGCCCATAAACTGTTCTTATTCCTAATGGCAGTAGAGCCCTGATGATGATGATCTGAAATGTGAACATATACAGAGAACCATAATGGTTGAGGTTTGGAGTCTTCTTTAAAGGGGTTGTCTCACTACATTGATTCATGTTACCTCAGTCCTGTTTTCTTGGTTTCACTTTATATTCAGGGTCGTGTTTACTGGCTTCTACTAGGCTGCAGTAGAAGCCAGGTCTGTAGCTATAGCATCCAGCACTGGCAGCCTATCAGGAGAGATCAAACAGGTCTGTAGCTATAGCGACCTGAGGAGCTGATGCAGCCCATATAAGAGGGGATATATAGGAATAGGTAGGACACTGTTAATTGACACATATTGCAAAGTGACTTGTTTTTGCAAGATCTTTAACATAAAAAGCAATTCTTGTAGCGAGACAACCCCTTTAAGTTCCCTTACTATATAAAAGCACAAGGCTACAGATCGAGTACATTTACAGAGGTAACAGAATTACAATAAGGCTTCCTATACTCTTTTTAGTAGAGGCTACATTATTCCTTTTTATACATCAGCTGCTGCAGAACCTCTCTTCAAAAGGAGAATTCACGTACAGAATTTCTAAATCAGACAGGGTCTTTACATAAAACAGAGGTGCACTAACCATGCTGGGTATGAGGTTCTGCAGCAGCTGTGGTGGGTGTAGTGTTCTACAGCAGCTTGGCACTGTATCGCACACCAAAATGGCTGAAGAACCTCTCTTCTAAACGTGAGCGGGTGCACGACTTGTCAATCAGAGGTTGGCACAACAGTAGGAACTTTCTGCAAAATTGATTTGTATCAGACTGCTTCTGTAAATAGACAACACCATCACCTATATAGCGCCGATTGGCTCTGTATAATCAAGTTTTGATGTTGTCATATTCTTATTATACAAATGTTATTGACCTTATTGTATGTTTAGTGGTGGTGGTTGTTCTGCCCCTTTTATGATTCTGATCTAATCCTGCTATGGAAGTTGGTTACATAGTTAAGTATATGCTGCCCCCTAGTGACAATTTTGTGACACTTGTAATCGCCTAACTGCTGCTGTGATCCCTTAGTAAAGTGGAGCCAAGGAGTCCCAAAGACTGGTCATAAAAGTCCAGAGATGAAGTAATAACATGGGGAGAGAAACGCCGGCTGCTACACATTAGGTAAATGAAGTCTTCAGAGTAACATTAGCTGGATTTTCTGATTTATTCCTGCACAATGCTCGGCATGCCTAAAACATATAGAAAGGCTCAAAAATAGCGCAGACAACCTGAGCTTAAATGATCAAGACAAATTTGTGGATTTTTGGATACTCGCAAAAACAGCGTGTAAATAGACTTCATCAAATCAATTAAAACAGTTCGTCTGTGGAACGTCCAACCCTGGGTTTCACCTCTCCTCTTCTTCCAGGTCATGATTTTTCTTGGATCATTTAAGCTCAGGTTGAGTGCCTTTTCTGTATTTTTTTTTTTTTTTTAGGCATACCGAGCATTATACAGGAACAGTAAGGGTCTATTCACACGGCTGATCTTAAAGCCATTTTTTGGAGCATTTCCTCATCCAAAAAAGCGTAAAAAAGCCTCCAAAACACCTCAGTTCATTGTCATTGATTCCTATATAAAACAGTAATAGCTCACGCACAAAGAGGGGTTTCCGCACTTCTTTGGACGCTGTTTTGGGCGCTCAACAAGAAGTGTCATGCTCATTCTTGAAGCATTTTCAACACAGAAAATCCTCCTAGGGATCAATGGAGAGCTTTAAAACCTCGCTGTTTTTACCCTGGCTTTTTATTTTGTATGGGTGTTTTAAGAAAGAAAACAATAAAGGAAAAACTGATCAAAACCTCATCTGAAAAGTGCTATGTTGAGGTGCTTTTCAGATGAGGTATTGACACTGAACAATTCAGCGTCTAAATCAGCCGTGGGAACTTTCCATTAAAAAAAAAAAAAATTACAAATTGTGCAGCAGCCGCAGTCTCTCCCCATGTTTATTAATTTTGTGACGTTACAAGCAGGTGATTTTTCTTATGTATCAGCTGTCGCATGATGATTATTATAGTTTTTTTGAACCTCCAAAGAGTAGGGATAAATACACATAGTTCCTTCTGTGTTCTTATTATTTTTTTTCTATTTCTTCAGGGATTTCTACAATGGCAGCTACCCCTGAAAAAGCAAGTGATTATATAAACCCCCTTTTAACTTATGCAGCTTCCTACATTCCAAAAACTAAGCACAAGGAGACTCCTCTATATATCCTGTGCACTGCAGGCATGAGGGTCCTGCCGGAGAGGTAAGACCTCTATGTTGCTTGTATAGGAGCTTCTCTGCATCAGCACTATATTCTATACTTATTCCTGTGCATTGTACAACGTTTTGTTTTGGTTAGTGAGCAAAGCGCTATCCTCCAGGATCTGGTGAAGGATATCCCTCAGGAATTTGACTTTCTATTCTCAGAAGCTCATGCTGAGGTCATCTCAGGAAAGCAAGAAGGTATCCTAAAGATTCATTTAGATTTTGTCTTCACTATATGTCTTTGCGAAGCTTGTTATGTATGCACCATTTTCCTTTACAGGTGTTTATGCTTGGATCAGTATTAACTCTGTACTCGGACGATTTGACCATGTTGTAGAAGGTAAGTGTAGATTTGCCAATAATGTCTAATTTAAACATGTATGTCTTACGGCGTAATTGCAGTGCACATTTCGCCACGTATTTGTGCTTTATAAGCAGTGAGATGCGCGCCACAATTGCGGTAATCCATAGCTCTCTTAGTGAACTATGGATTACACCTCCTCCCCGCGCGTACAATACGATCGTATTGTATGCGCGGGGAGATAAGTGCCATGTCATTTAATGCATGTCTATGGGGCCGGCGGCCTGCCGGCACTCCCGCGCCTCGTGAGTACGCGCTGATCAGCGCAAGCTCCCGAAACACACGATGTATTGCGGCGCGTACTGCGAACATACCCATAGTGTGTCCTATGCTGTTTTGTAACCGAAATTCTACCACAATGTGGTTAAATGGCAACACGACACGCTACCGCATTTAAATATAGGAGAGGGAAGCAGTCTCCTCCAAACTCGGAAACTTGCTCCAATGTGTTCTGCCCTGGGCAGTGTGCCAGATGGATATTTATTTGTATAGCTAGCAGTCGTTGTCCTTCAGTGGGTGCATTTTCCATTAGGCCATGTTCACACGGCTTATTCTGGGACATAATTCAGTCCGTAATTACGCGCCGAAGTGCGCCAATTACGGGCTGAATCCGTCCCAGTACATATGGTAATGCACAGTTCTCATAGAGAACTATGATTACGTCTCCTCTCCCTGCTCGGCGAATACGCCGAGGGGGGGGATAATTGACAGGTCACTTTCTGCGCGTATACGGCACGCTAGCAATGACTGTCTATGGGCCGGCGGAGTGCCCTCCCGCCCCGCCCCCGGCCACACGGCGTAATTGCGGGGTGGAATTACGCCCCGCAGTTAAGCCGTGTGAACATAGCCTTACAGTCACTGTCTTGGGACAGAGTATTTACTTGCGTATATTATAATAACAATAATAATAAAGACCATTTGATGCATGCAGTCCTGACATGGGAAACGCGTGTCGGGACTGCATGTGCTTGGTGGTGGAAACTTTGTAAAGGGTGAGAGCAACCACTTCTTTCTACTTTGTATTTATGTTAATTGTAAGGATCAACTTTAGTGTTGAATGGTATATGGGAAGAATCTGATTAAGGATATCTGATGTATAATAATATATGATCTCAATATATTTTGTCTATATATCCTGTATATGTTTTTATACCACTTCAGAAGCATCATAATATTGGCCATTAACTCATAATCTACTGTTTGTTGTTGGATTTTAAGTGATTATATCAATACTTATTTGACTGATATCACTCTGTACAAAAAGCTGTTTTTTTACCCACCTATCCCCAGTAGTTATATCTAAATGTGCTTTGTGTACTATTATGTACTTTTTTTTTTCTCGATACTAGTGTTCATATTTCATACAATTTACATATTACAATTATACAATTTAGAACTGGCGAGTCAGTGCTAGGTTTATACATGTCCCCCCTATATTTCTTGCAAGTGTCCAGTGCAGAGATTACACTTGAATAGACTGACCTCAGATTTATTGGTTCTGTTACTCCTGGTTTCTACAGATGAAGATGCAGTAGTTGCGGTGACTGTAGGCACAGAAGAAGACACAATTATCCGCAAGAGAACGGTGGGCATTATAGACATGGGTGGTGGCTCATTACAGATTGCCTACGAAGTTCCAAAAACTATGACATTCCCCTCTGCTGAACATGTAAGTATTGGTCTTGCTTCAAATCCAGAGTTGTGTTATGAGAATTTAGTCCTATGGTCAATTTCCACCGCTTTTCTCATCTCCATCGTGCTGTACAGAAGTTGTCATTACATCAGTCCTTGTCACTAGTTGGGCTCGCAATGTAATTATCCTGCTTCACCATTGGGTCCATTTCTTGGGAGGCCATTTATCAATCTGTTTGTGGAACATGCAAAGAAACTGGAATCCAATATTGTACTGTTTCTGCGTTACAACCTTTATTATACTACAGTGCTGCATTTACCGTTCTGCTCACTTCAGAGCTGAAATCGCCCAGCATTTCTTGCTGATTCAATGTCTGTACAGAGTCTAATATGGTGATTTGTAGTCTGACAAGTATAGAATACATTGTCCAGTAGCCAGATGTAGAAAAACTATTCATCCTCCACCATTGCAGGAGCTCATATGACCTGTTAGGTTTCTCTGGATACAGCAGAATTGTGAATGCAGTTCTGAATTACAGTACAGGTTGTCACTTGGGATTAGTAATGTATTAACAAGGTTTTTAAACCTTTTATGTTGATCAGGTCAGTTTATCAGTTCTATAATGGTGTTCTCAGGTGGATATACACGTTTATCCATATTGGGGGGGGGACACAATTTATATAACTGGTGCCTACAAAAAGTATTTGGAAAAATTATTTCATGTAAAGCCCCCTCAAAAGACAAGGGGACATTCCCTTCGGCTAGAGAAAAAAGGATTCAATCTCCAGAGGAGAAAAGCGTTCTTCACTGTAAAAATCTGTGGAATAGCCGCCTGAAAAGCTGGTACAGCAGGAACAGTTGGGAGTTTCAAGAAAGGCTTAGATACCTACCTGAAACCAAAGAATATTAATGCTTTACGTAGCCATGTAAAAATTCTAGATCCGGCTTTTGGAGCTCTGGGGTCAGAGATGGGGTCTCCACGGGAGCATATTGGTTCTTGACTGGGGGTTTTCAGGGCATTCACCAGTGCTGAGGCTGGGCTTGAAATCCTGGTCTCTCTCCCTTCGCCCACTTTTTCCCCACCCTTGGTTGAACTTGATGGACACGTGTTTGTTTGTTTTTTTTTTTTTTCAACCGTGCTATTTAACTGTTTACTTGGCTTGTCATTTTAATTCTAACATGTACATTTCAGGAGGAAGTTGCAAAAACGATGCTGGCAGAGTTCAACTTGGGCTGTGATTTACAGCACACTGAGCACGTCTACAGGGTGTATGTGACCACGTTCCTGGGCTTTGGAGGGAATTTTGCCCGTCAACGCTACGAAGACCTGGTGTTCAATGAGACTGTGACCAAAAACAGGTATATCATAGGTACACAGATGGAGGAACCAAGTCCAGCATTCAGTCAGTATTGGTACTAATCTCCGTAATTCATCCAGGGACGGTGTGTTTTGTGTTCATTGACCTCTGTAAGTGACTAGAATGAACAGACACAACTACAAGCATAGCCATCTCTCTACTTCATTTTAACCCAGATGTGACATCAAGAGGCTGCTTCATTTGGTGGATTAGAACCCCCCCCCCCCCCCCCCACACACACTTTTGTTGAAGAGGTCGCAGATATGAGCCCTCACTTATTAGATACTGCAATTACAGTGTATGTAGCATAAAATATCTCTGCTAATAAAACTTCTTGAATCATTGGGTAAACAGGAATGACAGTGACAATTGTCCTAAGCATATTTCTGGCTTTGAAAGAAAAGTTTTTATCTGTTTTTATGACCACTTGTTGATTGTCCTTGTCTAATAAATAGAATACTGTATTTTTTTATTTTTTTTATTACTACTGTAGTACGCCCTATATAAACTTAAGGGGGGTATTTCACCAATCATAAGCTTTAAACTTGGGCCAAAGGGTAAATAGAGATATTAAAATAATTGCTGATCTGATTTTGTTTCCCTTTTTAGAACTTTCATTCTTCTCTCCTTTTTGACCAAAGCTTATTAGGGCACCAAAACATGACGGGAAAAGGGTGACCCCACTCCCGCTTTTCTTTCTTTAGCACAGGGGGCTTGTTTGTTGTTATTTTACAAACTTTAAACCCTTTAGAGTATGTAGCTTTTTGGGCGTTGGGTTAAAAAACCCCTCCAAACCCCAATCCCCTTTTTAAAACAGGCTAAAGTTAAAAATAGCGGAGCTAAATTTGCCAATCCCCTGCTGTAAAAACCCCCCACACCCTGGGGTATTTGAGGATCCTAAGTTTGGGGGGGAAAAACCCAGGCTCTGTGAAACGCTTTACAACAACCCCCCTTTTATAAACATTAATAGGATATCCCCTAGGGGTTCGGAAAGGGGGCAGGCCCCCTTTTTTGGGGCCCGTTGCTTCTTTTGAAAGGGGGTTCTGAAAGCCCTCGGGGCAGAAGGGGCGTAGATTGAGTTTACGAACGCCTGGGAAAAGAAGAAAAGAATTTTTATCCCTGCCTTGTTTTTTTGATACTTTACTACGATTTTTTAAATTTCCCCCTCCCCCCCCCCTTTTTTTTTTTTTTTCTTTTTTTCTTTTTTAAAAAGGGGTTTTTGGGAGAACAGAAGGGCATAAGCCCCAGCACACCATACATTGACCCGTGTTTACCAGTTGGTCATAAGGACAAGATTCAGCGGCGGCCCAGGCCCTTTATATCCTGGAAAAGGGCAACTGGAAAAGCTCCCGGGCAGCTACTGGACCCTCTACTATCCAGATCTAATGACTCTCAGGCCTATCTGAATGGCGTGTACCAAGCAGCTATTGATTTTTAAAACGTAAAATTTTTGGGTTTCCCTCAAATTTTTTATATTGTACAGGGAGTACGGCATGGGGGAAAGTCTACGACAATAGGAAGTTTTCCAAAGCCGCTAAGGTACATGGCAGTGACCTTACATTTGTCAGAGCTTTGATGTTGCTTTATACATAATATTCTTCTTCTCCTCAACAGGATTACTGCAGCATGCAATGGACGACACTGGCTGAACGCTTTAACAATGGCCTGTACTCCGCTCATGCCGACCAGCATCGATTAAGTAAGGGGTTACTTAATGCGGGGGAACTTTGCTCCCCAAGACATATGTTTTTTTTAAACTATTATTTTTTCTGCATTAGATCTTTTCTTAGATCAGTGTTGTTCGTACTGAAAATGTAAAAATAAACTGACATCACCTTTCTCCTTTGATAATAGGGTAATCCCCTACACAGTCCGACACTGTTCAGTCAGTAACACACCTATCTATGAACTGAAATGTGAGATACATAAATTGTGTGTGTAATCAACAACAATAATAATATTAACCCTAAAAAAACCCACAGGGTAAAAAAAGAAATGATGTATTAATAATATTATTTAAATACAAATTATTTTTAAAATCCCTTTTGAAACAAAGTTAGCTTTTTATATAAAAAGCACATGTGTAAAAACCTCACAAAGTGCCTAACATTCAATTGTGATATAAACCAGCATATGGTCTCAAAGATGCCCACATAAAAATAATCAAATTCCATATACATAATGCACATTTTGCCCCCAAAATAAATGTTGTTGGGGTTTTTTGTTTGGTCTTTTCCCCTTTGGTTGCCATTTAAAAACCCCAAGTTGAGCCCCATTGGCCCAACCTTTTTTTTTTTTTTTTTACTTTTGTGTCGCCAAATTTTAGCTCATGAAGGAAGTCACGTGTGGTAAGCTGGCTTGGTCAGTATATAAGATGTGTGATAGGTTGTCTGCACCCTGTCCCTCATTGCTATCAAAGGGGTGATTTTTATCGATTTTGCAAAAAAAAGGGATGATTTTTTTCTTGGGGCCCAAAAGGTTGGCTTTAAGTTTTTAAAAACTGCCAGTTTGTGATTTTTGGCTGCTGCGTAGGGGAAAGTGAAATTGTGAGTGGACAAATGGCACCATTGTGAAAAAGCGACGTGGAAACTGCGGAGCGCTATCGATGAGAGCGGTGAATGTCTGCTACCAAGGTGCATGGGGGGTAAACCCGGGCCCGCTACAGGGGGAAAGCTCCACCCCAAAAGGGGAAACCAGAAGGTTTACCAACGTATGCTAAAACAATGGTTTCCCAAACCGTACTGAAATATGTGGCCAGAAGCAGAAGGGAATTTGGCCCACTGACCTCTAAAAACAAGTTGCTTCAGAAGAGAAGTTTCAGTTTATAGGCCCGGGTATCAAAAATTTGGACCCCGTGATTGGCAGGGGTTTCCCTTTTTCTGTTGCATCGTGTTTCATTGAACAGATGACTGTTGGTGTGTCAGGCGAGAAACCTCAGAGAACAAATACTGTGCAACCTCTGCTGGAAGAACACAAGCTGGTGGTTCTGGTCTGCAGAATGTTTTTGTGGCATCCTTTGGGCCCACTCCTCCATGTTCAAGGCACTCTCAACTGATATGGGTATGAATCCATCCTTGCAGATCATTTACACCCATACTGATTGTCTTCACTGGAGCGGATGGGATTTTCCAGCAAGGAAATGCAACATGTAACACAGCTAGAAATCATACACTGATTGGAAGAGCATGATAACGATTTCCAAGTACTGCCTCGGCCCTCTTTTTCCCTTTTAACCCCCAAAATTGAGAAATCACGGGGGACCATTTTCAGGTGTGTTCGCTTTTTAGATCCTCCTCTGCCCCCTTCCAAAAAAAAAAAGCAGCTGTGGGTCTTTCCCCCTGGCTCCAATACCTGTAACAACCTCCCGGGAAACCTTTTTTGAGTCACCCCCTTTAAAACCCCTCTGTCTGCTACTGTGGGTGCACTTGGTATTTACGCTGGTTATTAGCTGCTGGTCATAATAATGTCATTCGACTGTGTAAGTCCTATGTATATGGGATTTTGTTATTTTTATGTGGGCAGCTTTGAGACCTTATGTGGGTCTGTTATGCCTGAATGCTCCTTTGTGATATTTCCATATATGTACTTTCTATATGGGTGCGTCTGTATGCAATTTGTAATTTATCACACAATCAAGACTGTGTGCGGACACATCGTATTGGTAAGGATAATGTTCATACCAGTAATAGTTTTGTTTATACATTTCCCTGAGGAATGGCAAAAAGGGTTTCATAAGAATTTGATTTAACCCCGTATATATTTTTATGATTACTATAAGAGTTCTCTAAAACAGACAAAATGTCAGGTAAACTTTATAAAGAACTTGCCTGGAAGGTGTCCAACAAGAAAAAAGACAAAACGTTTCCAACTTGTATATTGAGATCACAGTAATTTATGGACCCCGAGACTGTGCTATAAAACTGACCACATTATACCACATACACTTAGCACTTTAAAAAGAAAGAGATACCAGCTCGCCAAACTGCAGAGCAAAGGAACGCCCAAAATTGATAGTAGTGAAAAGGGAAAAAAAATTATTACGCTATGCCAAAAGAGGAAAGGGGCCCCTGAGGGCCCGAAACGCGTTGGGCGTTTTTTTCGTTTTTTGGGTCTTGGATTTTTGGGGTTACAGACCCAATAAAAAAAAAATCCCTTTTGGATTTTATTGGGTGCTGGAAAATTCTTTTTTTCATTTATTACATTTCACTTACATGTTTCAAAAATTTGTTTTTTGTCTGACATTCATTTGATCTTTGGTGGCAAATTGCATTTGTTCTAAATTTATCAGACATGCATGTTTGCTCTCGGTAAAAATTAGAACTTTTGTATTTACCATAAAATCCCTTTTTTTTGTCGATTGTTTGGGGGACACAGGGACCTTGGATAAAAGGCCCTGCCCAAGGGGGCTGACACTAGGTGAAACCAAACGTGTTGGAACTGCCCTGATGGACTATATTCCTTCTGCTGCTGCCAGGCTACTCAGTTGGTACAAAAGGCCCTAAGGGAAAAAATCTGTTTCCTTTGGTTTTTTTTCTCCGCGGATTGGCCCCCGTACTCCGCGCCGATTTGTGCTGCAGTACGGCGCCAAAAACCCTCGGAGTAATTACGGTAATCCCACTGGGTCTCATAGAGAAAAAGTGGATTCCTCGCCCCCCCGGGTCGGGGAATCCGCCACGGGGGAGAAAGTTTACCCTGAACTTTTTTACAGCGCGTACGCGCCGTAGATAATACATTGTTTTGGGGTGGGGGGCGGGGCCCCCCCCGGCTCCGGCCCCGCCCCTTTTTCACCCCCGGGGTTTGTGAGGGGCCCAAACCGGCTCACAAAAATTCGGGAATAAGCCGTGTGAACACGGGCCCAAAAGGGTAAACCCCCCGACTGATTCCAAAGGGGAGAAAGTCAAAAAAAAAAAAAAGGGCAATTTTGGGAAAAAAATGAGACAAAAAAAAAGGGAGGGTTCTGTGTCCCCCAATGAATCAGACGAGAAAAGAATTTTACAGCAAGTACAGAAATCCAAATTTCTGCTCAAAATCATTTGGGGACAAAGCACCTTTTGGGGTGTTTAAAAAGCAGTCCCCCGGGGGGTGGGGGAAAAATTGAAGCAAAATGCGAGTCGGCACCCCCGCCCGCCCGAAGTAACCCTTTCGGCCAAAGCTTGCATCACTGAGTCCCCGGGTTGGATTTGGGTTTTTCTTTGGTAAAAGGGATGAAATGAAACCCCGTTTGCGCTTTGGAAGGGAAAAGGGTGCCGCACCGCCCCAATGGGCGCCAAACCCCTGAGTGGGGTGGCGGGAAATCTGGAGGGGGGAGGTTCATTAAACCCCAAACCCACATTTGCGTACTTTTTGGCAAAGTCGGGGGAAAGGGGTTTCCCGGGAAATTGCCGGGAAAGAGTACGTCAAGCGGGTCTTGCGCGCTCACAAAGCGGAGGCGCAAGATCGCGGGGATTTAAAAACCCGCGGAAAATTTCCGCTGGATTTATGCCGCATCCCCCACGGGCCGGGGGTGCGCTCCGGGCCCCGGGGGATTAAACCCCCCATGTCGCCCAACATCGTTGGTTTGCGACATCAAAGGCTGCGGGCGGCAGGGGTGAGCCCTTCGCCCGCCCATCTCGGGGCCCGTAACGGCGCTGAGCGCCGGTACGGGAATTTCCCACCAAAACAGGGGCCCGGGCCTGAATGACAGCATCCAAAGGGTTTTCTGGGGACGCACAAACCCCCAAAGCATTGTGGGCAGCGTGAAGACAGTTGCCTGGAAAACCCCGCATACAGCTTAAAAATGTATGCTGATCTCCTATTTCATGAATGTTGACGATCGTTCCCCTGCAATTCCCCCCCCGGGGGGAAAAATGTAAAAAAAAATGAAAAAAATAAAAAAAAAAGTGTAAAAAAAATTAAAAAAAAAACCCAAAAAAAAAAATAAAAACACTACATCCCCCTTTTCCCCTTTTCAAACGCCCCCAAAAACCCCCCAAAAAAAAATCAAA
>JAODAL010016511.1:0-80444 GCA_025379985.1 Phyllomedusa bahiana
CCAAAGCCCCCCAAGGCACAGGCACGCGTGTCCCTTTGCTTTTTTGCGCGGCCTGATGAAATTTTCCCACCCGCCTGTGCCGAGAAGATCGGAGAGCCCCGCGGGAGGGGAAACAGCTGGGGAAGGTAAAATTTTGTTTTTTTTTTTTTTAAAAAACCCCACCTTTTACCTTTCCTATACCCTGGGCCCATAAACCTGCCCCAGGGGACCTATTCCCTGCCCCATAACCCCCAAAAACCCAAACCCCCCAATATCCCCCTAGGTGGACTTATACCATGCCCCATTTCCCCGCCCCATACCTGTCTATACCCTGCCTAGGGGGACCTATAAACCCGCCTTTTAGCCTTTCCAGGGACCTATACCCGCCTATAAACCTTCCTATAGCCTGCCTAGGGGGGCCTATACCTGCTTAACCCTTCCTAAAGCCCCCCTAGGGGGGGCCTTTTAAAATGCCTATATCCTTCCTAGGGGGGACCTAATAACCCCCCTATGAGGACCCCAAACCCGCCTAGAACCTGCCTATGGGGGCAATTATCTGCCATAGCCTTCCTAGGAGACATATTTGCTGCCTATAAACCCGTCCCATGGGGGGCATTAAAATGCCCATACCTGCCTATAACTGCCTATGAAGGGGTTTTTTAAACTGCCTATAAACCTTTCCTTTTATCTGCCTTTTAAATTTTTTTGGTATCTATTTTTTTTTTTTAAAATTCAAACCCGTAGCCGCTGCATTTTTTTCCAAACCCCCAAAGGGTTATACTTTAGTTTAATAAGCTTTCCCCTTTTTTGTGGGAAAATACTCGCCTTTATACTCGATTTTACACGGGATATTTTTTTTTAAAAAAGACATAAAGCCCTTAAATTGGGGGGGCACGAAATACACAAGGGTTTATTTCTGTTTGGTTTTACCACTACTCTTCTCAGCTGGATATTTTGCCTTTTTTTTTGAGGTTTCTACATTAAATTTTGACCCCATATAAAAAATGGTAAAATTTGGGTTTTTAAAACTCATAATTGAAAAATTTGTTTTAAAAAAAAAATAAAAAATACTACACAGTAAAACAGATATTTTTTGTATAAATCAATACTATATATAAGTATTTAGTACTAAAAAAAGAAATTTGATGGAAAAAATTACTATTTAAATTCATTTTTTTTTAGATTCCCTTTATATATAATTCATATTCCCAAATAAGTTTTTTTAAAATAATTTTACATAGGCAAAGATGGAGGTACGGGCATTAAGAAAAAGTGTTGGCCCAAATAAACAGGGGGTTTTTTGGGGAAAACGAATTATGAATTTTTATAAAAAAAAAAAAAAAATCCCTTTTAAAGGGGGTTTTCTCCACCAAAAGAAATTTTTATTGAAAATGTGGGGGCCAAAAATTTTAAAAGGGTTTCCCTCCTTGGTTACTATTGGGAAAGAGAACCCCTACGGTTTTTTGAAACGGGCTGGTTTACATTTCTTAAAAAACGGTGTTTGTTTACTGGTCAGGGAACATTCTGTCCTGCCCAGGTCCCTGCACATTTAAAGTAAAGGCAGTTTAAGAGGAGGGGCAAGGGGTGTGTGTAAATTGGGGGCAAGGGGAGAAGCATGAAGAGGGTACAATTTCACCAACCCCCCTGCTGCCTCTCACGCTTTTCCTCCTTGCCTTCCAAAAAAACACATCCCGCCCACCTCTTAAACTGCCTTTTCCTTTTTCATTTAAAGACCGGGCGGGACAAATGCTTTCCCCAACCCGTAAACAAAAACCGTTGCTAAGCACATGTAAACCACCCGGGTTCCCCCTAAAACCCTAAACATTTGCCAATATAAAACCAAAGGGCTACCCTCCTTAGATTTTTTTGGGCCCCACATTTTCAACTATGATCTTCATAGTTAGGGCAACCCCCTTTAAAAACGGGTTTTGTGAGGAAAACCGGGCCCGGGGCCACCCATAGACAACCGACTGAGTGGAAAGCCCCCGACCTGTTCCCAACCCACTTCCCTTAAAAAGGGGCGGGGCCCCCCAAACCGGGAACTGGGGAATACACAAAAATAGTGAATACACCCAAACACAGACAAAACAAAAAAACTAAACACAATAACGGAAGGTCCAAAATAGCCAGTCCCGCAACAGTCCGGGGGAAAACAGTACAGAAATACTAAAGCAAGGGGGAATAAATTGGGAAGTATAGCCAAAATTTTAGGTAACATTTAAAGGGGAAAGAAAGAGTAACAGGCTAGCTTACAAGCACATAAGGTAACCAGTTAATAGCAGGCATGATGAAATGGCACAGAACCCTTTTAGTAACAGACCATATGTCAGAATAACTTCGGGCCAGCAGCTTTCGCTGTTCGCGTGTGGCAACGCCCGTCAAGATTAACTGACTTGTCTGGGCCCACACACTGGGAGAGTGCTGCTTGGGAGCTCAGGAGTGACAGCTCGCAGCCTCTCCATCATGGGTTGGTGGTCGCTCAGACCAATCAGAGGTCCCGAACGCCGCACCAATCAGCTGGCTGGGGCGGTGTCCGAGAAGACCAGGTTTAAACTGGCTCAGTTCTGTCAGGCGATTGCCTATGAGGGGTTCCCCCTGTGTTATTCCCCGCGTTTCTTGAATTGTTTTCAATATTATTTGAACCTCCGCTGGTTCTTGGCCTATGTTTTTGTCCTCCTTTTGTATCGCGTGATTGCTAGTGTTTGAACCTCAGCTTGCTCTCCGTTTCTCTTCTGGTTCCCATTTTGGCTTTGGCGTTGCTTTTCCCTGACAGCCCCGCCTGGTTCACACGGCTTATTTCAGAACGTATTTACATCGGATTGCCGATGTAAATATGTTCTGAAACAGTTGAAAAACATATGCAAATAAGGTCCATCTAATTGTATTTGTAACTGATTTCCACGGATTCACCATCTCCAAATCATTGAAGGTGTGAAATCCGTCTGTAAATAATTGACATGCACATTGTTTTTTCCGTCCGGAAATGCGTCAGTCAATCCGCGGGGCAATCCGGCACGGAAATACGCAGTTGCGAGTGGAACGACAAGGTCCGTATTTTCACTATTGAAATCAATAAAAATAGGCTGTTATTATTTATTTCTGACTGATTTGCCGACGGATTGAAGCGATCGACAGATTCTCCGGCAAATTATGCGGCCGAAATAACCGTGTGAACGAGGAGCCTTAGCGTTATGGTTTGTCGTGCAGTTGGGGTCTGCCACCTAGGGCAGCACACCAAGTAGGCAGGGACAGTGGGCTGGGTGGCAGTCAGGGCCCACTGCACCTCCTCTGACATGACACCAGAGAACAAAGAACAGAGGTGATAGGTGGAAGCAACAAAAGACTGGGTTGGAATACAAGGCTGTCAATCAAAAAGACTTGCAAGGAAATAAGTTAACTAGCCGAGTGCTGAAGGACACTGACTACGGCGTTGGCCAGGAATCAATAAACAGAGCAGAGTTGCACAGAACAGGGTATGACTGTGTTCACACTGGTGAAAACAAATATAAAGAAACTATGGCCGAAACTGCGGTTTTTGTTGCAACGACCAGAGCTCAAAGCTGGGGGTCTGTCAGGCACAATCATGACAGGTTGTCTCACTACATCAATTCATCTTACCTCAGTCCTGTTTTCTCGGTTTCATTTTTGAATTCAGGGATGGCTTTATTGGCTTCTAGTGGCCTGCAGTGACACAGCGATAGACACCAGTCTGTTAGCTATAGCGACCAGTGCTGCAAGTCCTATCAGGAAGATCAAACACTCTGTAGCTATAGTGACCTGAAGAAGCTGATGCAACCCATACAAGAGGGGATATCTAGGATAGTATCGACACTGAAATGGACACATATTGCAAAGAGACTTGATTTTTTGCAATGATCTTAACATAAAAAGCAATCCTTGGAGTGAGACAACCCCACACACCTCACATACATATTAAAGTCACACAAAATAATGCAATGTTAAAAAAGGACTGAAGAAGAAAGTAAAGTTTGCTTCAAAAGATTTGATACAGGTAATTGTAGGAATGTATTTGCATGTTTCAGTAGTATTTCGTTTTTTGGTGACAATATCTTGCTAAGTCTTGGCAAAATATTGCAGCTTTTACATGAAAAACAAAACATCAAATGACCGCAATGTGGGAATACAGTTTATAAAAAATCTGTTAAAAGTGGACAATTTAAAATATTTTGGTAGTTATTGGTTAGGAGCTTTAGGCTCCCATTACACTTATATTTTGCATGGTGATTTGTTTGCCAAAACTCCCTGCAATGTCTGTAGTGCATTTTTAGATTCTCTTACTGACTTTCAGCCAATATCTGGCTGCTGTAGTTTTCGCAAATAAAAAATAAAAGTGCGTAAAACCTTACAGGAGCTTCCATGAACTATAACCATACTTAAAAGGGTGGTCTTATCAGGCTGTTTTACAGAACTTTGGGGCAGATTTATCAATAATGTCTACTTTTTTAGACAGTGTAAAGTTAGACTAGACAGTCTTACTAGTGACGCCACATTTATCACAGTGTTGATAAATCTGGCGCATGTTATGAACTTTCAGCCAAGTTTGTTTTATATTAATAACATAGCAAGCTTGATCCAAATCTTTGTGTTGCAAAGACAATTATTAATAATCCATATAATCCAGGACAAACATTTACAAAAATTCAAACTGTGGTAGACAAAAAGAGCAAATGGTATACTTAAAGCTTCAGCGGTCCGGATTAAACTTTCCATCGTGTAACGGCTATTCACTCCCTCGAGTAGCAGAGGAGATGTTATGACATAGACGAGCTGCACACTCGAGACAGCAACGTTTCGAAGGGCTACCCTTCTATCCCTGCTACTCCAGGGAGTGAATAGCCGTCCCGATGGAAGTTTAATACCGGACCGCTGAACTTACGTATAGCCATTGCTTCTTTTTTCTACCAACAGTTTGAATTTTTTAAATGTTTGTCCTGGAATTATATGGATATAAATTATAAATGTCTTTGCAATATGAAAAAAGATTTTGGATCAGACTTGCCTATCGCTTATAATATAAGTGCATGAGAGCAGAGAAGGCAAGCTCTATACAGCAGCTTGGAGCTAAATGGTATACTATCATAGAATCATTTAAAATTGAAAATAGCCTAAGTTTGTACCACAATTAAGTTGGCTTACTTTTATGCCAGAAACTATGACAAAATTCAGTCGCATTTTTTGTCGCATTTAAGCCACGGCCCCTTTCCACGACACCACGCCCCATTGTCGGACGAGGTGCAGAAGCGTCTAAAACTGTCTAAAACACATAGTAAATGTGGCGAAAAGCTGTTTTTTTCGCAAATTGAGACGGAATTTTGGCGCAGCTGCCTTAATTAATCTGCCCTTTGTCTTCACATTCAGCTAGAGACTCCTTCTTCCAGTTACACGTGGCAGCTTCTAACCCAGCCGTGAAAACCCCCCCCTGACATTTCAACTCTGCTATTCCTAGCTGAGCCTGTTAGCTGAGGGATGTTGGCGTTTAAACAGCAAGGCAGGAGGCTACAAAGCTCTAAGTTTTAAAATTTGTCAGTAAGAAACATAAACAAGCTTCTCTGCTGCTAAGACAAGACATAGCAGGGAGTGCTACAGTACAGAGACGTGGTTGGTAACCTAGGGAAGCTTGTGTACTCAAGCCAGCAAGATGAGAACTGCTCTAACTCTGAAAGGAAGCCAAATCAAAACAGCAAAGTATTTGGTTATGGTCCTTATTTACCTTTGCCTACATATTTAAAGGTAATCATTTGAATGGAGAATACCCTCTTAACTCCTTAATTACCCCAGCCAGTTTTGGCCTCCTGACACAGCCCTATTTTTGAAATCTGACATGAGTCACTATGTGAAATAACTTTCTGACACATTTACCTATCCATGCGAATTGTTTGGACTGTTTTCCTCGTGACACCATTGTGCTTTAAGTAGTAAGAAAAATTTTATCCATACAAGCCATGTTTTTTTGTGAAAAATATCAACAATTTCATGAAAACTTGAAAAATCTGTGATTTTGAAAAGTTTCAAAATTTCTGCGTACAAGACAGAAATTATTCACCACAAAATAGGTTTTATAACTAACCTATTCTACCATATGTCCCACTATAGGTTGGCATCATCTTTTTAAATGCCTTCTTTTTTTTTATATCATTAGAGGTCTTTAGAAATTTAGTAAGTAATTTCTCACATTTTCAGAAAATTGCAATATAGCATTTTTTGTTAGGTACCAGTCCAGTTCTTATGTGGCTTTGATGGGCCTGTAATGTAGATACCAACCCCATAAATTACCCCATCTAAGAAACTACACCCCTAAAGTATGTACAACTAGTGTTTAGGAAGTTTTGTTAACACTTAGTATTTCAACAGAAATTAAAGCAAAATGGAGAGTGAAATTTAAAAATTTCACTATTTTTTGCAGATTTTAGCAAATTTATCCATATCACTGCAATACAACGTGTAATGTGACAAGGTAAATGCAACTATATCAATTCCCCCAGGTCTCCGTTTTAAAATATCCCATATGTGGCCCTAAGTGGCATTATTTGGCCTCAACCATAAGCCCCCAGAATAGGAGGAGCACCTAACGTACTCTGGATCTCATTTTCGAATTCAATTTAATTTTAGGCCCATTTCAGTTTTGAGGAGGCCCTAAGCTGCCAAAACTTAAGAAAACACCCCTAAAAAGACCATATTGGAACTACACCCCTTAAGGTTATATATACAGAGATGTGTAGTGAGTAGATCGACACCACAGTGAGATCACAAATTTTTTTTTATCATTAGGCTGTGAAAATTAAAAAAATATTTTTTCCAATAATCTGCAATTTTAGCCTTAAAATGTTTCATATTTACAAGGAATCCTTGAAAGAAAAAAAAACTTTGTTAACAATTTCTTCCAAGTTCGCAATACTTACATGTGGGTGTAAACTGCTGATTGGACGCATGGCAGGGCTACAAGGGATGGAACGCTATTTGCTTTTTGGAAAGCCAGTTTTTTTTTGGGCCATGTCGCATTTGCAAAGCCCCCTAAGTACCAGAACAGTGAAACCCTTCCGAAAGTCCGCCTCCCATTTTTTAGATCAACACCCCTCAGGGATCTCATTTAGGGTTGGTAATTGGCATTTTGGGTGCACTGGTGGTTCCTCGTTTTTTTTTAGCATTGGGCCATGAAAATGGGGGGGAGGGCGGGTAACGCAGTTTCCACCATTGTTTTTTGGGCTTTAATTTTACAGCGTTCGTCGTGCATGATAAATGATGTGATAACTTTAACTATAGTGGCGTACAATTCAATGTTATAAATTTTATATTTTTTTTATGTTTATTACTTTACCCAATAGAAATAGGTCTATAAAAAATGCGTTTTTATGTTTTCCCTATTCTGACAGTCATAAACTTTTTATTATTGCCTGGTTTGTGCAGAGCAGTGTAGGCTTGTTTTTTGCGGGGTGAATGATTCATAGTATTGGTACTGCGATAATGGGGTGCATAAAAACTTGTTCCACTTTTATTAAGGTTTTTGTGAGGCGTTTTTTGAACAAAATACAGCAATCCTGTGTAGTGTTTTTTATTTTTATTTTTTAAACGGTCACTGTGCGTTAAGATATGACATGGCTAGCTTTACTCAGCAGGTCGAATGGTTACAGCAATACCCAATTTGTAATATATTTTATATTTTTTACTGCTTTTATACAATAAAAACAACTTTTATTTCAAACAGGAAAACATCATTTTAGTATCGCCATAGTCTGAGAGCCATAACTTTTTTATTTTCTGTGTATGGAGGCAGGTTTTACAGCTTATTTATTTGCGGGATGAGTTGACGTTATTATTTGTTATCCATTTTTGGGGGACAAGACTTTGATTATTTTTAAATCCGATTTTTTTGGAAGGCAGAGTGAAGAAATTACTGCAATCCTAGTATGTTTTTTATTTTATTTTTAACTAGCACTCACTGTGCAGTATCCGTAATAAGTTGAGCTTTACGCTGTGGGTCGATACGATTATTGCCGATACCCAATTTATATAGTTTTTTTTTTATGTTGAAGCACTTAAAAAAAAAAAAAAGTTTTTTTTGTGTGTAAAAGAATATTTATCATCGCTGTCTTCTGAGACCCATAAGTTTTTTTATTTTTCCGTTCCAAGCTGTGTTAGGATTTTTTTTTTTTGCGGGATAAACTACTTTTTTTAATTGGTACAACGTTGGCGTTTTTGGGGGTTTTTGATCCTTTTTTTCCCATTTTATGTGTGGGGATAAACAAAAATCTTAATTCTGGGGGTTTTTTTTGGGGTTTTTTTTTTACGGCGTTCACCGTTCGGGAAAATTAAAATGACAGATTTATGGGCAGGTCTTTACGCAGCGGTGAAACCAATAGGGTACTTTATTTTTTTTTGTTTTTTTTTTTTGGGCGATTGGTTTGAAAAGGGGAAAAAAGGGCGGTGTCGTTTTTTATTTTTTTTTGTTTTGTGTTTTACTTTTTTTTTACTTTTTTTTTACTTTTTTTTTTACTTTTCCCATGGGGGATTTGTTTAGCGATTTTTAGAGCTCTCATTCAGTGGGAATCAAGACAGTTGTTGCTTGACTGGTTCCATGACAATGTCAGTCAAATGGGGGCCTGCCCACAGGGCCCCGGCCGGGCCCGGGCGTCAAAAAAAACCGGGGGAAACTTTCCCTTTGCCCCCTGTGTTGAAAGGGAGGCAGGAGCTGAGGATCCCCCGATCCGTGCGTGCTCCCGCGAAGAGACGCAGGGGAGCGATTCCCCCTCCTGCGTCTTCTTAATATTGCGACCCGATGTCGCATAATTAGGGGGAAAACCGGCCCCCCCCCTGGGGTCGGGGCCGACAGGAGTCGCGCAACTCTGCTTTAGAGTTCGCGCGCCCTCAGGACGTATCCATAGCCCAAGCGTGGGGGGGTTTAATCCCCTATTTAACTTATGTAAGGATGGATGTTATCCTGTTAACCTAGGGGCTTGTTCCCCATCTTTACCCCTTGGGGCCCAAAACAGCTCCCCATCTATTCTCATTCTCCTCCTGCAGATCATTCTCGAGGGTGCACATGCCCACCTCCTTGCTGCCTTAAAGGGCCAGTGCACGCCACCCAGCTTTCCCAGGACTAATCAACTGTCGCCCATTTTATTTTTAAAAGGCACCTCCTCCCTCATTCTTTGCCATTATTGTTGTTGTTGTTGTTTCTACCCTGTGTCTGTCTAGTGTTCATGTTTGTGAATTTCCAGTATCTTTCCTTCACTTGTCTCCTGACCTTCCAACTTTTCTGCTCCTTGTCCTGACCTTTGCCCTGTTTCTTGTTTATAAAAGAACTCCACCTGTCCCGGCTTTGTGCCTGCCCCACATCTCTCCTATTCCCTCCCAAACAATGCCCCAAGGTGTCACCAGGAGTGACCATGTTGAGGGTAGCAACCTGGGAATATCCTGCAGTGAAGTCCAGATCCCTTGTACAAAGGGTTAAAGGGGGGGAAGGGGGCTTTTTAATTTGGCATGGTTCTACGAAAAAAACACAGAGGGTACATGTTAAAAGGGGGCTGCGCCATTTTTGCTGTACTTTGACCCAAAAAAGAATGTATGAACGGGCACTCCAAAACTTTGGCTGTAAGTCTTTGAAAAGGACACTTGTTTATGCCCAAAAAATAGCCGGTTAAATTCTGAAATAGAAAATTTTATTCTTTGCCCAAACCTTTCGAAAAACAAACAGCCAGGGCCAGGGTAAAGGTGGTGCCTGAGCCCGGACTTGGTATTGGCTCTACACTGCCCGTATGTTTACCTGCAGAAGAAACCCCGACCAGGGTAAAGGTGGTGCCCCGAGAGACTTGGGTATTGGCTTACACGCCCTGTTTGTAAGACCTGCAGAAAAACAGACCAGGGGAAAGGGGGGGCCTGAGCAGACTTGTGGTATTGGCTCTACACTGCCCCGTATGTATACCCCAGAAAGAACAGGAAACCAGGGTAAAGGTGGTGCCGAGCCCGATTGTGGATTGGCTACACTCCTGTATGTATGCCCCCAGGAAAAAGCCGCAGGGTAAAGGTGGGGCTGAGCCGACTTGTGGTATTGGTCTACACTGCCCCTTTTGTTGACCCGAGAAGAACAGCAGACCCGGTAAAAAGGGGGTGCCGAGCCCGATTGTGGTATTGGCTCTACATGCCCTGTATGTATACCTGCAGAAGAACAGACCAGGGTAAAGGTGGTGCCTGAGCCGACTTGTGGTATTGGCTTTACACTGCCCCGATGATACCCGCAGAAAAAAACCCGACCAGGGTAAAGGTGGTGCCTGAGCCCAATTGTGGTATTTGGGTCTACTGCCCGAAAGTATGCCTGCAGGAAAAAGACCAGGGTAAAGGTGGTGCCTGAGCCAGACTTGTGGTATTTTCTCTAACTGCCCTGTTGTATGACCTGCAGAAGAACGCCAGACCGGGTAAAGGTGGGGCCTGAGCCAGACTTGTGGGGATTGGTTACATGGCCTGTATGTATGACGCAGAAGAACGCCCGACCCCGGGGAAAGGTGGTGCCCGAGCCAGATTGTGGTATTTGGGTCACACTGCCCTGTTTGTATGACCTCAGAAGAACCCCGACCAGGTAAAAAGGGGGGCCGAGCCAACTTGTGGTATTTGGGTCTAACTGCCGTATGTATGACCCGCAGAAAAACAGCCGGGCCAGGGAAAGGGGGTGCGAGCCAGCTTTTGGTATTGCTTACTTTCCCTGTAGTATGACGCAGAAGAACAGCCAGGGTAAAAGGGGGTGCCGACCGATTTTTGGTTTTGGCTTACACTCCCTGTATGTTGACTCAGAAAAAAACAGACCAGGGTTTAAAAGGGGGTGCCTGAAAACCAGACTTTTTGGTATTGGGTCTACACTGCCCCCTATGTTGACTGAGAAACAGAACCCGGGTAAAGGTGGTGCCTGAGCCGACTTGTGGTATTGGCCTCACTGACTGATGTATGAATTTCAGAAGAAAAGCCCGACCAGGGTAAAAAGGGGGTGCCTGAGCCAGATTGTGTATTGGCTCTACACTGCCCCGTATGTTGACGCAGAAGAACAGAGCCCCCGGGTAAGGTGGGCCCTGAGCCCGACTTGTGGGATTGGCTTACACTGCCCCGTATTTTTACTGCAGAAGAACAGCCAGCCAGGGTAAAGGTGGTGCTGAGCCCGACTTGTGTATTGGCAAACCTCCCTGTAGTATGACCTAAAGAACAGCCAGAAGGGTAAAGGTGGGGGGTCCCAGCCCGACTGTGTATTGGCCCTTACACTGCCCCCGTTGTATGACCTGCAGAAAAACAACCAGACCGGGGAAAGGGGGGTGCCTGAGCCCCGACTTGTGGTATTGGCTTACAAGCCTGTATGTATGAATGCAGAAGAAAACAGACCAGGGGAAAGGTGGTGCCTGGCAGACTTGGGTATTGCTTACATGCCTGTATGTATGACCTAAAAAGAAACAGACCAGGTAAAGGTGGTTGCCTGAGCCCGACTTGTGGTTTGGATAAACTGACCTTTTTTGTAGACTGAGAAGAACAGCCAGACCCGGGTAAAAAGGTGGTGCCGAGCCAGACTTTGGTATTTGGGTTACACTTCTTATGTATGACCTAAAGAACAGCCAGCCCGGGTAAAGGTGGTGCCTGAGCCAGATTGTGGTATTGGTCTACATGCCCCCATGTATGGCCCGCAGAAGAACAGCCAGACGGGTAAAGGTGGTGCTGAGCCAGACTTGTGTATTGGCATCACTGCCCCGTTGTTGACCTGCAGAAGCAGTGACCCGGGGAAAGGTGGTGCCCGGCCAGACTTGTGGTATTGGCTTACACTCCCCTTTTGTATGATAAAGAACAGCCAGACCAGGGAAAGGTGGTGCCCGGCCAGATTGTGGTTTGGCTTACAGCCCGTATGTATGAACCCCGCAGAAAAACAGCCAAAGGGTAAAGGGGTCCCGAGCAGACTTGGGTATTGGCTCTACACTGCCCTTTTGTTTGACCCCCAGAAGAACGCAACCAGGGTAAAGGTGGGGCCTGAGCCAGACTTGTGGTATTGGGTTAACTGCCCCCTTTTGTATGACCCGCAGAAGAAAGCCCGACCAGGGGGAAAGGTGGGGCCTGAGCCCGACTTGTGGGTTTTGGGTCTACATGCCCTATATATACCTGAAAAAGAACGGGAGAAGGGTTAAAGGTGGGTGCCTGGCCAGCTTGTGGGATTGGCTTTTCACTGCCCTGTTGTATGACCTGCAGAAAACAGGGCCCGGGTAAAGGTGGTGCCCGACCAGACTTGTGGGATTGGCTCTACACTGCCCTGTATGTTGACCTCAGAAAAAACGCTTCAACATTCTGGGCAGTCTACACTGCCTTTAAAACATTTAAACTGGCCTGTTGCACCAAAGTTCATACATGTTTCCCAGAGTATCCACTACCTGCCCATGACAACTAGACTGTGCATACAATAGATATTCTAGATAAGTGTAAAAATGCAAATTTAGTTCCTCTCTACTAGACAGACAGTACAGAGGGACACAGCTCGTGCAGAAGTTTGAAAGAATTATTGTTCTCAGAGACTAAATAATGTAAGGGAAAAGGGAAATTTTTGAAAATGAAATTTTGACCATATGAAAAGCCCCGTAAATTTTCCAAAAAGTTGGATTTTCTATTTGGCGATCATTAAAAAAAAATTCACTGTAGTTCCCCTTTTTTTCCACTGGGGGCAGTGTGATAAAAAAAAGTGGTTTTTTAAAAAGGAGAAAACCCTGTAAATAATGTGAGGGTCTTGGATTTTTCCCCTTTTAAATTTCACAATTAAATGGAGCTGCATTTTGAAAAACTGGAAATTTTAGGAAGGGATTTGTCATCTCACTGACATCGTATTAGTTACTATGATTACACATGTAATCCCGCGGGCGGGGGGGGGGGGGGGGAAAGGGGGGAAAGGGGGGGCATTCATTACTCGTGCGGTATTCCCCCGGAAAAATTTGACAGTATTATCCCCCCCGCGCGTAAAATACGAATTTCGTATTGTGTGCGCGGGAGAGGGTAATCCATAGTTTTTTGGAACTATGAATTACCGTAATTTCGGCGCGCATTTTCCCCGTATTGGCGCAATTAGGGCAAAAATGGGGCCCCCGAAATCGCCTTTTTTGGGTGAAAAATACCTAATAGTTAATATGTGGAATTCTAATAGTTGTCATAACAAAAAGGTTTCCATGGCAACCTTAATATCCTAACTTGTAATATAACAGAGGAAGATGATGAGTTTTTTTGTGTCGTGCATTAGGAAAAGTGGCTGCCTCCATTCTTGGTCAGCATTTCCCATCGCCTTAAAAAAGGGTTTTTCCCACATGCTGTTTACGAGCCACGCCAGCTTTAGAATTACTTATGCTGTTAAGCTGTGGGCGGTTTTATAGCAGTGTTGAACATCAGCTCTGTTTTCCTTGTATTCTGTGACATGACTTGGTGCAAGTGATTTATAAAGTGTAGTCTAGGCTGCAGAGCTCTAAAGGGGTTTTTTTGTAGCTAAATGAAAAGCTTTAAAAAGTTGCTACTATGGTAGAAAAGACCCGAGGGGTGACTCACTTTGGACAGATTGAGTGAGTGATGGCAGCTTAGAGCAAAGAGAGATAAGAGAGCAGGGAGAAGTGGGGAGAAAGATGATCATAACCAGAGAAATGTGAGTGCTTTAAGAAAATAATAAAATCTTCTTTATCTCCTAACCAAGGAAAAATCAACAAAGCAATGTATTTACCAAAAGTCGTTATCTCCATGTTAAAAGCTAACCATTGTAGTGAGAAAACCCCTTTAAGGTCCTTATAATCAGTGTAAATGGAGCCTAGCGCCCTTAAAGGGGTTTTGCCCACTAAGTAAAATTGACGTGGGAAGATTGCAAATGAAATAACAAACATTTTCCCATCATTATTATTAAAAATTCTGCACCCTTTTTGTTTTAGCTGCTCCGTTAGTGATCCATTGTTTACAGCTCATCTCCAGGGGATACGACCAGGGCTGAGAGCTCCTCATTCCTGGTTGCACATGCTCAGACATCACTTCTCCTCTCAGGCAGCTACTGAGTGTTCAAACCCCAGGTTCTGTCATTCTACTCCTGTCCTCTGTACTCCTTAGTAATTAGTCAAAGAGTGCAAATAAATAAAAAGAAACCTCAGTCAGGTCTGTGCATTGATAAAGAGAAAAGAAAAAAATTCACAGGTTTGGTTCCTGCAGGGATTTGAACCTAGGACCCTTGTGTCTGGAGCCAAAAATGTTACCTCTCAGCTACTCACAATGGTTTATATTAAAAGACCTTTCTTTGACTAAAGTGAGGACAAGCCTGGTGATGTCATCCTGCTGGGTCACATGATATGCAATTCAAACAAATCACACACGCCTCCTTCTGAGCACACAGAGCTGAAGAGCTGGATACAGGAGGTATGAAATGAGATCGTGGCAAAACCCTTAATATATGGCTGCTTTAGACCCAAGAAAAGGCACACCTACAGTCAATGACATATATAGTGAAGTTACCTTGACGTGGTATGTGGACATACACAGTTTGATCATAGTGTGCCCTAAAAACCTTTACTTTATAGATGTAGAGAGGATAGCAGTGGTGCTGTTTAAATGACCCATGAGTTGAATGTTTAAATAGGTTTTAGTCACTACTAGGTGCAGCTGTACTTTTTGCGTTGATAACATAGTAGTTACCATGGGTGTCAGTGACATCAGAAGAGACAACATAAACATGCTAATGTTTGCCACATTATTAATGACATCATAGAAATTCCCACGCCAGCCTGACAATTCTTATAGTTTTCTGGGACACAATGAAATTATAAGGCTTTGTCTACACAGCATTGGCTTCTGGTCGGATTTTCGGCAGATTCAATATTTAGAATACAACAAAAATCTGACTGTGACCAGCGCCCCATAGACCGCAATAGAAAATATGTGCTGTAGTCGGATTTGTAAACCGCCAGTCCTCCGCTGTAAGATGTTTTGTCTTCTGTCAGATTCCCATACAGTCACTGTACTGGGCCGGTGGCAAATCCAAAAGCCGACTGCGGTTTCTAGTGCAAACCTGCGCCAAAAATGACGGTATGGCGATGTTAAAATACCGTTGGATTTACGACGGTATTTTAACATAAGCCAGAGCGACTAGCCACAGGTAGCCAAAATCATGCCCTCATCTGTCTACCAATAAGCATCTATTGTGACTGTTGGCAGCTGCTTTGGGGCATGGTTCTTGGCCATATCACGACTTCACGAATCCACCCTGTTTATTCCTATTATCAAGATTATCATGCCAACTGTGTCATCTTACTGATCACGACAAGGATGACATCTTATTAGTTAACTATACACATAAGCCCTCCGCTGGAAAGAAAAAACATGCATTTTTATAGGTAGAACCCTATAAGTCAGTATCCAACCCATTAAAGATGCTTGAAATTTGACTAGGGATTTCAGGCAAACTGCAGACAGCATTGTTTGGCTATATCTACACAGCAGAGGTTTCCTGTCAGATTTTCGGCGCTTTTTTGTATTTTGAAACCACATAAAATCTGACGGAAAAATGTCCACATAGACTTTAATACGAAAAACGACCTGTAGACTACACAGCTGGGTTTTTTTCCTACTAGTTTTTGGGCGCCGGCGGTTTTAAGAACATGTTGTAAAATCCGTCGGAGTCCAGCAGAAAATTTACTGGACTCTGCCGGATGGTTTTTGGATGTTTTTTCGCCGTTTTTTTGGTGCAGTTTTTGCAGCAGTTTTTGGACGGCTCTGCTGAAAACTGTCCTGGTGTTTAAACAAGGAATATGAATTTTGCATACATTAAAAACTGCCCAAAAACCTTCCAAAAACCAGACCAAAAACCTCAACAAAAAAACAAAAACCACCCAAAAAACTCGTCAGAAACCCAGCTGCTTTGGACAAAAAAACTGACAAAATACTCAGTCCTATTGCCAATGTCTCCTGATAAAAGTTATCTAAATTAGTTCTCTGCCACACTATCAATACACAATAGTAAAAAACTAGGCAAATCAGCTCTCTTCCAGAAAGAAGGAAGTTGCCTCTCACCTATAGGTAAATACCCTTTGAGTCAATGTACATCCTATTATATAGCCTTGGAACGTGAATCAATTCAGAGACAAGGACCTGATACTTCACAGACTATTCCCTACGTTTCAAACTGTTATGACAATCTAGAACAGGGGTGTCAAACTCATTTTCACCGGGAACCTCACGGTGTACTTAAGGGCCCCATCGTTCACACTCTTAATTACATGCAACTTGATTATCATGCCCTTTGGGGCACGGATTTTGCGCTTCATAGTACTGGTACCAATCCGCGGATAAGTTACGGTAATCAACCCTCTTAATGCAGGTAAACTGTGGAATCGGTTATTCCCCACGCTCCGGGAATACGCTCGCGGTGGTAAAAAGTGTTATATGCACATTATTTTAGGCGTAGGACACCCGTAAACAGGTGCATTGTCCCCGGGGCCCCCCCGCCGCGCTCCGGCCCCCCCCCCTTATTCACGGGGATTTGTGGTCAATACGGCGCACAAATCCGTCGGGATTAACCCGTGTGAACAGGCCAAAGGGCCAACAAATTTTAGAACGTGTTTTAATGGAAATTTCTCCTTAACTGTTAATTTGTAAAAATTATATTTAATTACCCCTTTGGGGCCCCCGGAAGAATATATTCCCCCCCATAGGTAGTAGGTACAGATGACGTTTGTAGAAAAGTGGGGGTTTAAAAAGCCCCTGTAGAGACAGGTATATGTCCTGTAGGTAATATTTTTTGCCCCCTGTGGTAAAAAACAGTCCCTGAGGTAAATATCACCCCCCTGTAATGGTAGTTAATATACCTCTATGTATGAGTTTGGTAGGTTAAAAACCCCCTGTAGTGATGGTATAAGTGTCCCCTGTAGGTATATATACCCCCCCTGTAGAGAAACAGCTCCCTGACTGTACTCATAGTCATATGCTTATTGCAAATGCAAAATGCAAGGTCGGCTTAGGAAGGAAAAAGAAGGGCCCACCACTGCTGTTCATAACACTCCTCCTGTTTGACTGCTGCCAGTGTGCCACATCCAGATTTCCCTCCTTTACTGCTTTGGTGAGACAGAGAGGGACAGTGGACATAAGCAGCTAAAAGGTACAATCACTTCTGAGGCACCATGACCTACCCAAAGACGCTTCTGCTCTCCTTGCCTCTGCCTTCCCTGCACCAACACATAGTGACTGAATAATACTGCCACACCATGACCACATATCACCACCACATCGTGACTGAATAATACCGCCATACCATGACCACATATCACCACCACATAGTGACTGAATAATACCGCCACACCATGACCACATATCACCAACACATAGTGACTGAATAATACCGCCATACCATGACCACATATAACCACCATATTGTGACTGAATAATACTACCACATAGTGACTGAATAATTCCCCCACACCATGACCACATAGTGAGTGAATAATACACCATACCATTACTGAATATAAGCTGCGGGCCAGATCCGGCCCGCCACCTTGTGTTGTCCGGCCCGCGGGCCTTGTGTTTGACACCAGTGATCTAGAAGGTCTGTTGTAAGAACGCTTAGTGCCATGCCACAAAATATCTGACTACAAACCGGGGCCTGAGATTCCCCTCCCTTTCCCCTTTTTCCTACTTCCCTATTACGTGTTTGTGGCTTATTGATGGATGTGTAGTTTTACTGGAATGTAGTTGTATTGCATTGTGAGATGTGGAGTCTGGGCTCCATGTCTACTATAAATGTTGTGCTCATGTGATACAAAGTATGTTTCCATATTGATTGTACTGTGCTCCAGTCTGCATTGCAGTGTGGCATATGCTTGTATTTGACAACAGATTATAAATAAAGCTCTTTTATATAAAGCAAGAAAAATCATACTCGCTCCCATGACAACCATATAGTTCTAATGGTCGTCAAACAAATATGACACGATGAGAGTTACCATAGCAGTAGTAAAAATAGTGATTATTATAACTGATCCTATCAATAGTCCTAATGTCACAGCAGGCGGTATGACTACCATGGGACCATTCTAAGCAAGGCGAAAAAAGCAACTGTAATTCTATATTATTTCTCCCAGCCATTGTACAGATAGAAGGCTTCTACATAGAACAGAATTAAAGGGAACCTGTCACATAGATAATGCCCCCCTTGCTGAGGGCAGCACAAGCTAGTGTCAGACCTGCTGTTCCCAGCGCTGTGTCCCTTATTGTGTAAGATGCAGCAGTTTTAGAGCATTTACCTCTCAAATCTTATTCATGAGTAGGTGTTAGCTCCACCCACCAAAGGCTAGCTCCGCCCACTGACAGTTATTCACATGTTTCTACCTATTCAAAGTAATAGGTTTATCAGTTGAGGTGGGCGGGGCTAGCCTCCGATTGGCCGGGTTTGAAAGAAACTGACTCTTTGAAGGACTCTTCTGGCTGAAAACTACAGATTTGAGCATTAAATACACGAAAACTGCAGCATCTTACAGAATAAGGGACACAGCGCTGGAAACAGCAGGTCTGACACTAGCTTGTGCTGTCCTCAGCAAGGGGGGCATAACCTATGTGCCGGGTTCTCTTTAAGTCCTGCATGGAACAGAGTGGTTCTTGCTTTGAACCTTGAATAATGTGGGCAGGGAGGCCATTCCTAGCTATCTGAATAGGCTCCTGGCGTTGTAGGTTGACCCTAGATTTCCATGAGCAGACATGAGCCTCCCCAGAACTTCATCTTCCCAGCAAACCATGTGTCAAGGTGACGCCGTGGTTCTATAGTATGTGACACATGTGGCTCTAGATCAAGACCAGGCTTTGGCGTGTAATGTTGGCATCCAAGAACTGAAAAGGGAACCTCTCACTATAGAGATACAATCCAAGGAGTGTGATAATAAGATAGTTCCTGGCCTTTTTTTCTTTTTTTTATATGACTTTTTTTATTGCTTTTTATTCTATTTTATGTGCAGCGGGATGAATAACGATCACAATTCTGACATTCTTTTTTTTTTCCCATGGTGTTCATTGTGCAAGTTAAATAACGCGACAGATTCCTGAGCCAGAAACAAAAAATGATCAGCCCATCCAAAACAATCTTAAAGAAAATGATGTAGGTGTACGTCATCGTGGCCGCAAACAATGCAAACACAAAAACACATCAGCAGGACTCTACAGATGCTAAAGAGACTGTCAAACAATGAATATGTGAACTATTTCAAAATGCATTTCTGCTAACTTTTGGATACATGAGGTCATCTTGTTGTTGTTGGTAGATTGTTCCTCACAGTTTTGTGCGCTAAGAACCTCAAAATTTCATGTATCCAAAAAGCGGCAGAAATCCATTTTTAAATAGTTGATATATTCATTGTTTAACCCTTTACCGCTGCAGTCAGTTTTGGCCTCTCTGACAGAGCCCCACTTTTGAAATTTGACATGTGTCACTTTGTCAGAATAACTTTAGGCAGAAACAACACTTGGTTTTGCACATGGAAAAATTTTGTTTGAAAAAACAAATGCACAAAATTTTTCCATGTGCAAAACCAAGTGTTGTTTCTGACTATATGTAGGGAGGAGTGGCGGCCTCCATTTTGGTTTTTGCATCCTGCCCACTTCCACAGGTTTTAAATCAGTGCAGTGTTCTTTGAAGCAGGTATCTTCGCTCCCTGAAGTATGCAGGTCTGAACAGGACCCAATAGAGGTAACAATAGCGTAGGACCCACCTGCATATGAGGTCCCCTTGAAGACTGGGAGGTGGGCTTAAACATTTTTGGCCAAAAGTGTGAACTAAGAGCCTCATTTTTTTCATGTATCCTAGTTAGCAGTAATGCTTTTTCCAAATTTCCTATGTCCCATTAGATGGTTTCTTTAGTCCATAGTGTGCCACTGTTATTTGAATTTGAATGTCAGAATAACTTTGACACTTTTACCTATCCATGTGATTCAGAGATTGTTTTCTCGTGACACATTGTGCTTTAAGTTAGTAAGAAATTTCGGTCCAAAAAGTCCTTTGAAAATATCAAAATGTTGTGAAAATTTGGAAACATTTGCCATTTTCAAAGTTCAAAAATTTCTGCGTGTCAGACAGATAGTTATTCCAATCAATATAGTTTAGAACTAGCATCAACCATATGTCTACTGTAGGTTGGCATCATTTTTCACAACATTAGGGGGTTTAGAAATGTAGTAATCATTGTTCACATTTTCAAGAAATTTTTTGGGGACCAGTCCAGTTCTGACGTGCCTTTGAGGGGCCTGCATGTTAGATGACCCCATCTAACAAACTTCCTCCCCTTAAAGTATTCAAAACACCATTTAGGAAGTTTATTAACCTATTAGGTATTTCACAGAGATTAAAGCAAAGTGGTTTTTTTGCAGATTTTCAATCTCAATTTCTATCGCATATGTGTCCCTAGTGCGCTATTTGACTCAACCACAAGCCTCAGAATAGGAGGAACACCTACCGGACTTTGGGGTCACATTTTCATTACGATTTTCTTTAGCCGCCATTTCAGATTCCAAACTTAATAAACATCCCTATAAAGACCACATATTGGAAAGCGCTATTCAACTTTTGGAACGCAGATTTTGGTGGATGCCATGTCTCATTTGCAAAGCCCCCAACGTAGAATAACAGGTGAAACCTTTCAGAAGTCACCCCATTTGAGATTCAACACCCCTCAAAGATCTCATCTAGGGATGTATTGTGCATTTTCCATAGTTTTTTTTAGCATTAGGCCATGAAAAGGTTGGGAGGAACGGAGTTCCATCATTGTTTTTTTGGGCTTCAGTTTTTTCAGCATTCGCCATGTAGTAGGCAGGATAACTTTACTATTACAATTACAATTATATAAATTTTATATGTTTTTTTTATGGTTTATTACTTTTACATAATATAAATGCGTTTATAAAAATTGCATTTTTATGTTGTCATAGTCTGATAGCCATAGATTTTTTATTTTTCTGTTTATGGAGCTGATTAAGGGCTTGTTTTTTTGTGGGATGAGTTGATGTCTTTTTTAGTACCATTGTGTGATTGATATGACGCTTTTTATCAAGGTTTTTGTGAGGTGTTTTGAACAAACTACAACAATCCTGGTAGTGTTTTTATTTTTTACAGCGGTCACCGTGTGGTATAAATGACATGCTAGCTTTACTCAGCAGGTCGATACGATTACAGCGATACCAAATTTATTTATTTTTTATGTTTTACTGCTTTTACACAATAAAAACACTTTACCGGTAATTCAAAAAGGAAAACACATTTTTGCATCGCTATAGTCTGAGAGCCATAACTTTCTTATTTTTCTGTGTACAGAGATGTGTAGGGGCTTGTTTTTTGCGGGATTAGTTGACGTTTTTATTGGTAACATTTTTGGGATGACAAGGCTTTTTGATTGCGTTTAAATCTGTTTTTTGGAAGCAACAGTGAAGAAAATACAGCAATGCTAGTAGTGTTTTTATTTTTAACAGCGCTCACTGCGCAGTATACATGACAAGTTAGTTTTACTCTTTGAGTCGATACGATTACAGTGATACCTAATTTATATAGTTTTTTAAGTTGAAGCGCTTTAAAAAAAAAAAAAAGTGTTTTTATTGTTTAAAACAATATTTATGCATCGCTGTATTCTGATTGCCATTACTTTTTTATTTTTCCATATACCTCGCTGTCTAAAGGCTTTTTTTTGCCGGCATGAACTGATGTTTTATTGGTACAATGTTGCCGTTTATAGGAGTTTTTGATCACATGTGCTGCGGGATGAATGAAAATCGCAATTCTGTGACCTTTTTTTTTCTTTTTACAGTGCTCACTGTGTGGGTTAAATAGGGTGACAGATTTACAGAGGAGGTCGTTATGCACACGGTGATACCAAGTAGGCGTACCTTATTTTTGATCTTTTTTGGAACGATTGTCGTTTGTAAAGGGCGGAGTATGTATTTCTATTTAATTTTTTGTGTTTGTGTTTAACTTTTTTACTTTTCCACATAGGGGACTTGTATCAGATATTCAGATCACTGATACAGTGGAGAACAGTACACAGCATTACTGTTATGTACTGCTCTCCATGGCAACTGTCAATCACTATGCCCAACCATTCCCATAGAGCAAGGCCAGGCATAGTGACGTCACAGGCAGCCCGAAAGGGATTGTTAGATTTCTGAGCTGTCTGGGAAGCCACCGGCAGTCGTGATTACATCGCATTGAGATCTAAGATGTGGTATTTTAGCGTTCCGTTTATTTTTTGAGCAGTATGTAAACCAGCTTCATGTAACGATCAGCTGCGGAGTCTCGGTAGTTGTAATGGCTGCTGTTTCTATATGGTAGTTGCCGTATATACATCCTAACTCCTCCCACTGTATTCTCGAAGTTCAGACATGCGCAGCGTGTAATGCGAGGGCATCATATGGCCAAGCACATGGGGTGGTTATATATTCTTCTGGTATAGAGTGGGAAATCCAGTGGCGAGGTTTTGAGCCACCTGCTTCTGTGTGGTACTGAGGAGGGAGCCATACACCTTACATTTTCCGTTTTCCTCAGTAAATAATCCGTGCTGTGTAGACTACAGCTACAGGATTTTCTATTGAAGTCTTCATAGCACAGGCTACGGACGATTTTTCAGCGGATTCAGTATTTTAAATCTGCTGAAAAAAAAAAACCTACCAGAATCCTGTGCTGTGTAGTTCTAGCCTAACAGACTTAGCTAGGAATAGCAATGTCAATCACTGCTGTAGACACGCTCACAGCTTGACCAGGAAGTGTGAGTCTGAAGCTGCCTAAGGCGTTGTAAAACAGCATGGTGAGAAAACCTCTGTCAGGCATTTATAAACATTTCCTGATTTTTAGCCCCGTCAGATATTGTCTATGAGCCATAGGCCATTGGGGATTTGCTCATGCTGAATTCTATTTAGTCCCCTGAGGAAGTGTGTACAGCAACACAGAAAAGAGTTGGGACATTAATATTGAATGTAAGGGTAGAATGGAGGGCAGTGTGTATAGAATACTGGTTCCAGCTGAGGTCACCCTTTTCGGGGTGGTAGCCCTTTTAATAGGCTACCAGGGCAACAACTGATCAAGCAGAGCATTTTAGGCTTTTTCAGTAACTCCTCTCTATGCCTTCTTTATTGCACGAGCCCTTCATTTCTTGTATCCTTTCTTTTTTAATGATTTGTTTTATTGCCATTTGTTTGGCGGTGGTGGTACTGTTTTGATGCTATATAACAAGCATCCTCAAACTGCGGCCCTCCAGCTGTTGGGAAACTACAACTCCCATCATGCATTTATATAATCTATAACAGTGGGCATGATGGGAGTTGTAGTTTCCCAACAGCTGGAGGTCCGCAGTTTTAGGAGGCCTGCTATATAACATTTTATGACACCACTTTTGCACTTTTTTATTGAGTATTTATTAAAAGTTATGTTTTATATATTAACCTCTATTTTAAGATGAACATCTGACATTCCACCTCATTCAGATTGATTGGAAAGTTGTAGAAATTTCTGCAGCAAATCTACCCCATCCAAATAGCTGATGCACTTCAAGTGTGAACTCCAAAGTCTAGAATAAATTCTAGAATTAAAGGGGTTGTCTCAGTCCTGTTTTCTTGGTTTCACTTTGAATCCAGGGGTGTGTTTACTGGCTTCCACTAGGCTGCAGTAGAAGCGAGGTCTGTAGCTATAGCAACCAGTGCTGGCAGCCTATCAGGAGAGATCAAACAGGTCTGTAGCTATAGCGACCTGAGGATCTGATGCAAGCCCATACAAGAGGGGATATCTCAGAATAGGTAGGACACTGTTAATGGACACATATTGCAAAGTGACTTGTTTTTGCAAGATCTTTAACATAAAAAGCAATCCTTGTAGCGAGACAACCCCTAGGACTCGATGTTGTTTGGTAGCTATATGCACTTGCAGACTGCATGCTCCTTTTATGTCAACATGTGTCAGAGGATGAGGAGACTTGAGTTACTGCAGACTTTCCCTTCCACCCTGCTACTGTCAGCTGCGAGAGTACTAAATCCAAAATTCTCAAAAAAGTAAAAATTATCAGTAGCTCCTCGCATAATATCCTATTTTTCTTTGATCCTATTGTGCCTCACATTGCAATTATAACTAATAATATATAATCTATATCTGTCTTACAATCCTATGACTGGAAGACAACTAGCTGCAGCAGGACCCCGTCGATCACATCCTTTTCTGCATGACGACACACAGCTTTTTACAGCCCTGTCTTCTTGTCTAAGCCTCACTCCTCATCAGTTCACTAGCCAAAAAATGGGAGAGATTGGCAAGATTTCTATAAAATCGTTTCAGAAACATGAGCAAAATCCTGCAGACTAACAGCCTGAAACACTCTGGGCAAGTTTATCTTTACTTGTATAATCTGTCTTAGTTTAGTGTTCTGTAAAAGTCCTTTTATGACAGCAGCTACAGTTAAAGGGGTATTCACATCCCATTGATTAATTTTAAAGGGGTTTTCCGGTTTCATTGATTAGCTTTAAACATGTAGGCAACGCTAAATAAAAAATTACCAAACACATTGCTGTTCCGGTTTTGCTTTGTTTCAGAGTTAAAGCAGATCTTAGCTCTTGCTTTTGCACGCAAGTTTCCTGAGTTACTATCCACCTCGAGCTGCTCTTTCAGGGTACAGCAGTGGTCGGGATGATGACTCACTCCCTGCAGTGTTCCTCATCTTGAAAGACAGGAGCTTGTTTACATTCCTTACTGACCAACATTCCTTACATTCCTTTAGAGCTCTGTAGCGTTGTGCACTCCAGTTAACAAACCATCTGCACTGTTGTCACTGTAAGGCTATGTTCACACGATGTAGTGCGGCGCGTTAAGTATGTGCCGCAGTACATTGTGTGTTTCGGGAGCTCGTGCTCGCCATTAACATTCATTTCTCACGGCGCATATTCGCTGCAAGTAATTGACGTCACTTATCTCCCCGCACGTACAGTACGATCGCATTGTACCATCGGGGAGAGGAGGCGTAATCCATAGTACTCTATGAGAACTATGGATTACCGTAATTTCGGTGCGTATCTCGCCCGTATTAGAGCGCAAATACGTGGCGAAATGCGCGCCAAAATTACCCCGTATGAACATAGCCTAACTGTCCAAAATTGTTGCAATGGCTTTAGTTTGGGAGAAAGCTACTAGTGGGGGCTACACACTGGGTTAACCCAGTAATACACGTATGGTAAAAGGTATAAATATACCAAGTGGTGCATAAAGATTAAAATATTTTAGCAACCACAATTGCAATAAGGAATACGCGTTTCACGTGTGTACATAACATGCTTCTTCAGGCATGGACAGATTAACAAATAGCAACAGTTTAAAAGTCCTTCCTGGTGGGCAAAAGCCGTTCAGAACCGATACGGTGTATTACCAAGTTAACCCAGTGTGTAGCGCCAGTAGTAGCTTTCTCCTAAACTAAAAAGAGATCGCAACAATTTTGGACATTAAAGAAACGCCAGTACTATGATGCGGCTATGCAACCGAGTGGATCCATAGGTGACACATCCACTGGAGCACCGGGCAACTGAAACGCTTTCAAAGCTTGTTGTACCTTTGCAAAGTACAACACAACCAGGTGAGCAACACTATTTGCTCCATTTAGCTGTACTGACGATACTACAGGAGGTGTGCGCTTCTGCATGGTTTCTGCTTAGTAGCAATGTACAAGAACATGTCACTGTAAGGGCTTGTTCACACTGAGTTTTCACTCCGTGTTACAAGCGCTTTGTAGATCCGTCTCTGGGACCGACAGGACGGACCCAGAGACGGATCTAAACAATTAGCAGTGAGATTATGACTGTGGTCTATGAGGAACACGCAGCGGCGTTCACATGAGAGATCACTGCTGCGTGTTTCCATAGCGCAGCTTGGGTCCGTCTTTGAAAGAATTGCATGTCAATTCTTTTCAAGACGGACCGAGCGGCGCTTTTGAAACACGCAGCGGCGCTCTGTCATCTGAACGCCGCTGCGTCTTCCTAATTGCGAGCAGTGATAAAGTCACTACTAATTGTTTATATCCTTCTCTGGGTCCGTCCTGACGGTCCCCAAGACGGATCTACAAAGCGCTTGTAACACGGAGTGAAAACTCCATGTGAACAAGCCCTAACTGGATCACCTAGAAATAGCAGAACAGATATGCCAATCACTGCTAGAGACCTGCCCACAGTCTAACTAGGACGTTCAAGCCTGAAGCAGTCTGTGGCTTTGTATATAAACATTCAAATAACAGTGGCACACTATGGACTAAGGAAACCATCAAATGGGACATAGGAAATATGGAAAAAGCATTACTGCTAACTAGGATACATGAAAAAAATGAGGTTCTTAGTTCACACTTTTGGCCAAAAATGTTTAAGCCCACCTCCCAATCTTCAAGGGGATCTCAAATGCAGGTAGGTCCTACGCTATTGTTACCTCTATTGGGTCCTGTTCAGACCAGCACACTTCAGGTATGTGGCTTTGTAGACATCATGGTGAGACAACCCCTTTAAGCATATAGGCAACAGGTAAAGATCATAACTAAATACATTGCTTTACCAATTTTGCTTCTATTATTTTCTGCTTGTTTACAGGTTTGACTGAAACTTTAGTAATTAAAGGTTTGCTCCCTGAGAGCAGGATATGATAGAAGGAAAGAAGCTAAACTCGATGATATGCAGGGCTATATGATTAAAAGCAGGATTTTAGGGCCACATGTATGACCCTGTTTAGGTCTAAAACTCCCTTTTTTGCCCATAGGTGCAAGTGCAGAGAAGAAAATCAGTGATTGACAGTTTGCTTTGTACACTCACTGATGCAGAGAAAGCCGTCAATCACTGTATGTGGGCGCCATCAGCAGGACTCCTACTGTTTTGTAAGGAGTCCTGTCAAGATTCTCTGCATTTTACTCATAAATCGTACTTCAAATGCCAGAGCTCAGCTTCTCTCTATCACATCCTGCTCTCAGATAGGATAGCATAAACCACTTGACAGGTTCCCTTTAAAGGGAATGGGTCATCAAAAAATGAGTCATTAAGTCCCATTTTTATGTTAAACACATTTAGGAATTTTTTATTTTTTATTTTTCATATCACTTTTAATATTCTTTAATAATTAAGTCTTGCAGTTTTCACTTTGGCCACTAGGCCTTGTTTGCACTGCTTTAACAGCAGTCAGAGATGCTTTACAGTAGCTTCATGCACCTAGGAGACTTAAGACTGACTCAGTCGCATTCACTTCTATAGGAGAGTTTTCTAGTCATGCTCTGTGACCTGGGAAGAAATCAGTGTGCAGAGAAGTGAAAGGGTGAACTGACCTCTCCTCTTGTGACTGCTGGATCCTGTGTTATCTATTCACACTGGTGTCTCCTTTCAGTTTGACCCTCTTTGTGCTGATGAGCAGACAACTGAGAATCTTTCTATACAGAACAGGAAGTGTCAGACATTATTAGGCTTAGTTGCCAAAGTGAAAACTGCAGGACTTAAGAATTATTAAAAAATTATTTTGAAAGTGATATGGAAAATTAAAAAAAAATATATATATTCTTAAAAAAGGTGTTGAACATAAAAATGTGAGTTAAACAATAAGTAATTTTTGATGACACATTCCCTTTAACAGAAGGAGATCAGGAGCCATGTACTGTACTCTCAGGGCTGCAGAGTGACACTATGTAAATACACAGATGAGTGTCAATATAGAAAAATCACTCTGTTTTTGTAGCTTCCGCTCATGCCAAATACAGCTCTGCTAGCTCACATAAACAGCCAGACATCCTACCTGGACAGTGTTAATTTATTTTAAAAGCTGCTTAGCTAAACTTGGAACTCCCATTCATGTCTATAGGAGATTTCTGACCACCTCTTCATTTAGAACAGAAAGGTTTGGGGGCTTGTATAGGAGATAGGTGCGGATCCCAGAGGTGGTACCCATCAGACATTGATGACACATTCTAGCGATATGCTATCAATGTCTATAGGGAAAACCGCTGAGGAGCTCCACAGCGCACTCTATTGGATGTATTTATCAATTCACAATGTAGCTCGCAGGAGCTTTGCAAAGTGAAAAGGATTTGAGCCAAACCAGTTGCAGATGCAGACAGCTCTTTCAGGGTATTTGCCCCTTGTCAGTGAAGCGTAGAACTTACTGGTTTGGCTGGGTGAGAGGCGAAAGTGGCTTAGAAGGGGGAAAGATCTCTCCTTGAGGAGAGCCACCAATAAATTGGTTGGTGTGAGGATTTACTCGCCTATCAGACCTCACTGACTGTTTTGCATAAAGCAAAGGCTTATGGGAAAAGAGCTGAGGAACTCCACAGCGCACTCTATTGGATGTAGTTGAGCTCCTCAGCTCTTTTTCCATAAGCCTTTGCTTCATGCAAAACAGTCAGTGAGGTCTGATAGGCGAGTAAATCCTCACACCGACCAATTTATTGGTGGCTCTCCTCAAGGAGAGCATTCCCCCTTCTAAATCAATGTCTATAGTGAGGCAACCCTTTTATTGTTTGCTGGTGTAACCATGTCAGATCTGTGGTAATTGGTAAACAATAAGCCAGATAACCTTCATACAGTTATATAGCATTTTATTTATTCTGCAACAAATCCTCTACAGAAATAAATGTTCAACAAATATACAAAAATAAAAGCAGACATTTGTTCAAGATTCTTTAAACTCTGCATCAGTTTCCTCTCGTTCCATCCTTGATTTCTTTTCAAACGTCATTTTATAATTTACATGTTTTCAAGCTGGATTATCATAGTGATATGCATTATCCGAGATACACTACATAACATTATGCTTTCAGAGTCTCCCTTGGTTTTTGAACAAGGCTCCCCTTTATGAAGTGTTCTATCATTTTGTGTACCTTTTATTTGCTGCTGAGGAAGCACTGTCACAAAAATCAGCAGAAAACACATTGAAGGTAAATGTGAGAGGAGCAGGCACACAAGTCCTATTCTCTTTTGTAGCATTTTGGTATTTTATAACAAAAATATTGTAATCGATCATTTGAATTTTTCGTTAGAATTAACTTTCCTATGTAAACATTACAAATAGTGTTTGCTTTGGTGTTAGAAACTATGGTTAGACTATAGTAAGGTCAGCTCTGGCAGCGAATTTGAAAATAATCCTATTGTATATAAGGTGTTGGAAAAAAAAAAAAAACAGCTTAAACTATTTAAGAACTGAGCGCTTGAAATTTGTTCTTCTAATCCAGCCTGAAAAAAAGTACATTCAATTTGTCTCTGTAACACCTATGCATTATTATATGTGCAATTAAAGCAAGAGAACAAATCCCTCAGGTTCTTCCATAATGACCTTCAGTTATATTCCTTTCGCTGCCATGCAATTTGTTTAAGGAGCCAAGTGATTTAAAGCTAGCTGCCTCGTTTCAAAACAGTGAACTTGTGACAGTAGAATAAAACCAGGTGTAAGCTAGTTTGAACTTCGTTGCATATATGAAATATAATGTAACTACTGAGACCAGAAAGAACATCTAAAAAGAGCATTAGTTTGTTTTTCAGCAGTGATGAAACAATAATCGTTACGTCTCTGGTACTAAAAGTGGTTTTGACCAATGGAGAGGTGTTCCTTTGGTGAAAACGTTATATTAATCTTCATTACACAACCACAGGGTTTAAGCAGTTACCGGGAAGAGAAAAACACGTGCAACAATGCACATTAACAATATCTGCAACAGTGGGAACGATTTTTAACATCAAAAACAGGTCTATGGTTGTGGATATCTTTTGATGTATGACCTTTTCAGGAGAAACATCCCAATAAGTCCCAGTAATAATTACTTTTTGAATGGAGGGTGAATCAGTAGTCTTAACACTCATCTACCCAATTGATTTAAAGGGTTCATCCACCATTAAAATAAATTAAAAACTGAATTGCCATAAAATACCAAAATCAAACTGTACTCACCTTTCCATTTGCCTGGTGACCCAGCATAGGGGCTCTGGCGGGCACTCTGTTTACCAATGGCCGGCATGTAACCACTGTAGTCATAGGACTCAGCAGTCACATGGCCAACTATCAGCATTGGTAATAGCAGCCATAATGCCAAAAGTACATCTGCTGAATGGTTACATACTGGTCATATAAAAAAAAAAAAAATGGAAGCAAGCCTCAGAGCCGAGTCACCAGGCAACTGGACAATTGAGTACTGTTTGTTTTGTTATTTAAGGCTTTTATTGTAATAAAAGGGTGAACACCCCTTTAATCATTAAACTATATGGTTATATCCATTACTACGGGATTGATTGAAAATGGGTAACTTATTTAGATCATATCAGATCCTCAAATACTTAGCCATCAAATGACCACACTTACCATCTCCATTTTGTATTAGAGAGATTTAGAGAAGTTGAAGGCTTGGTGGAGAAATGGCAAACTTAAGTTTAATGCGGATAAATGTAAGAATAAGTGGGATGAGAAAACAAAATTTCACAATCACATAAGTACTAGGTTAGTAAGTTTAACAAGATGTAGGACTTAGTGTATGGTAAAGTGAACTTCTAGCTAGTGCCAGGTGGCTGCTGCAAAGGCAAATAGTTTCATAAGATGAATGAACATAAGTCAAGACACGCAAGATAAAAAATAGATATATCTCTATACAATACACTAGATAGACTGCATATGGAATATTGTGTACAGTTTATACCCGAAACAGGTTTAAAGGTGCTTGACTAAAGGGAAACTCCGTAGTTTACAATGCTGAAAATCGGAAATTGGTTTAACCTTGAAGAAGAGACATTTTAAGTCACCTGTGTTGTACAAATACATTACTGGCTAATTTAGAGATCTAATGTAACCATAACAAGCGGGAATCTATTACCTCTAAGACAAGGGAGGTTTCACTGTAAGTGAAATAAGTACAGAACTCTCCTATAAGATATTGTGATCATTTACTGACTAGCTGCCATCATTTTAGAGTATGGATGCCTTCTTGAAAGCTTATTTTAAATGATTTGTAGCAGATTGCTTGAGATGGGCCATTTAGCCAGGGAGCTTTATTCTCATTGCCATGATTGTCCTCTTAACATTAGAACTATTGTTCCATATGGGGCGCTTGCCTCCTAGAGCCACGCTGCAGGATACTGGGATGTCCTTTCTTGCCTACGGACAGTGCAACCTTAAAAAAAACACAAGTGTCCTACTTGTGCAAAAGGATAAATTATGAAGGTCAGTATTGAGATTGGTCTCTTTAACCTGACTTATAACATGTGAGGTTTGTATTCTTGGATACTGCTATGTAAAGATAAGCTGTAATTTAAGTTGTATCAAAAATTTGGATCAAAGTACATGAACATGTAAATTGTGTGTGTATATACTTATTTTATAGGTTTACAAATCCTAAACCTTAACATAGAAGAGCAGATTCAATCAAACCATTAGATGACACCTAGCTAAAAACTGAAAAAGAAAGGGTGATGATCACAGGAAAAACATAACAGGACAGTGGATAGGAGATAAAACAAAATATCTTGGTGAAATGGGTAATCAACTTTGGTAAAAGTGTAAAAAAAAATTAACCCATAACAGTTCAAAAGACCAACGCAAACGAGACCGAGGGTGAATTCACATTCAGCATTATATACGTCCTGCATGCGGATTCTGATGCGAGTTTGCGTCTTTGCAATGCAGGTTGTGAAATCTGGAGCAAGACTGGTGCCAACATATCTACAATGCTGGGGTTGTGTGGTACTTTTCTCAGACACCACTTATTGATCACACTAGAGATGACCAATGCATCAGGAATGAGTTTTTTGATGCATGTGGAATTTTTGGAGTAAACGGTTTCAGGGTAGGTCCACTGCTGCATAGGCAGGAACATTGGCTAGAGAACTAGCCACATTTTGAGAACTTTAAAATTTCTCTTGTGCGCTAGAAGAGTAGCTGGAATATAAAGCGCAAGACGAGATATTTCACATGTGATGAATACATGCTATAATATCTATAATTTTATTCCCCAATTACTCCTTATTTGAGAATATGAATTTATTTCTTGTGTATATGCAGCTTTAGTTATCTGCACGGTACATATTTCCCTTTAAATGGCACTTTAATATGCTACACTTGGATTGATTTTTTTTTTTTACTTTCATTTATACATTTCCAATCCAATTGTATATTAATTTCTAGCCCTATATTTGAGGGGTACTTTTTGTATAGATATTTTGACTAATTAGATATTTATATTAGTAATTGTAGCTTTGTCGTTTTTTTGGTAGTTTATGTCCCATTTTTCTGTGGTTTTATAATGAGATATTTACAAGGAAATGTTCCTCCAGAGGAAAATAAGTTAGATTTTAGTTAGGAATTTTGCAGCGATATACTAAGTCGGCATCAAACTCTGCATGTGGCATGTGTATTTTACAGCTGATGTGTCCGTGGCATGTGTGAATCCACCCACATAATGACAGCACAATAATTAACTTTTCTAACGCAACTCATATTGAATTTATCAATTTAAGAGAGATGTTTTATATGGGTTTACTTTTAGGATACGATTATATGTACCTATGTCCCTTTGCAAAAAAAGAACTTATTCATTATTAAAACCAACTGAGGATAAAAGGAAATAACACAATTTAAAAATACAAAAACCTGGAATGAGAAAAAAAACTGAACTGTTAGGGTCATGGATGGGAGTCTGAGAAATAATGACTAAAGAAAACAGTAAGTACCTCATGAAGATGTCTACAATAATAGGTCACTCAAGGCTAAAAAGCTTTAAGAACATATGATGCAAGATCTGACATCATATACAATACAGCACAGACTGCAACAACTGCACAACTTTAAATGTAGGATTTTAAATATACAGCCTAACCTTGTATTTAAAGGGGTTGTCCAACTTTAGACAATGGTGGCCTATCACTAGGATACGCCATCATTGTCTGTAATTATCTCATAATCAAGCCCCAAAACCTCTCTCTACTGAACAGAGAGATGGTCTGGGCTCTCCCATAGACATGAATGGGGGTTCTGGGAATAGCTCAGCTGTGATTGGGACCCTTATTCATGTCTATGGGAGAGCTCGAACCTGCTCTCAGTTTGGAACAGGGAGGTTTCGGGCTCGTTTAGGAGATATGTGCGGGTCCCAGACCTATCCGACAATGATGGCCTATTCTAGCAATATACAACCATTGTCTAAAGTGGGACAACCCCTTTAAGTATGCAGAATATCATTCAAATAGATACAATGCAGATACAGGAGATGACAGTACAGGCAAGCGAAAGTGTTAATATACAGCCTAACCTTGCACGTAATGCAGAATATCATTCAAATAGATACAATGCAGACACAAAAGTTACTAGGCAAGCCAAAGTCCTATTAATTCACTTGTGTTTTAAGCTTTTTTTGGTCCTAAGTGCTAATACACAAAAATGTACCTAACATAACATATGTATTTATATCGATATATACAAAATGATACAACCGTGCCGGCTCGGACCCTTTTTAACCAAAGCAGTGGACACCGATCAACTTCTGGGAGCAGGAGAATGCAAATTAATAGAAGAGAAATGGGCAACCAACTAAAAGAATTCAGTCAGGAGGCCATCTACTAGCAATACGTCCTGCAAACCCGTATATGATGCTACCTATGTACTTACTCCACAGCTAACAATGTAAAGCAGAATTAAGGGAGTACTCATCAGCTACATGAATAATATGTAACCTGTTTTCATTGCTTAACATCAAACCACGCGCTTTCGAAAGACTCCGTCACGCACAACTATAAATATGGGAGGTAGAACGCTGTGAGATCATGCAGTCAGTCCTAGATTATGTCAGAAAACAACACTATTAATATGAAAATAAAGAAAGCACAAAGGTTTTCATCTACCAATAACTAAGAGAATCAAAAATATTTTTTTTTTTTTTTTTTTTACATGTATAAAATAAATATAACTGGACTTGTAGAACTGCGAGTTGGAATAAGAATAGCAGAAATGCACAGTAAAACCAGCCAGTCGGGATCAGTAAGAGACGGACAGCAAATATCCAACATTTTTCTCTTGGTTAACACACATTTTAAATTAATCAGCAGTAGCCTCTGAGAATCAGAGTTACCATCTGCCTCTGTAAGTGCTCTATTCAGTTCAGATTTAGTAAGAGATTACAACTATTATAACAATTTAACTATAAACTCACAAGCTTAAACAATCAAGCTCTAAAAGTCTTCCATCCTATGGGAAATAGATTCCTTTCCAACTAAATACATTTGTATCCCACAAAACAGTGCATAGAGGCGTAATAACAACTGGTCAAATTAGGAAGTGGACCTTGACACACAGCACTACTGTGATTGACAATATTCAGAGCTAAAATACCAGTGTTTACACACCCTAAAGCAGAATAAAGTGCTCATGTCAAATACTCACTTATCCCTCTAGTGTACATTTTACCCTGTGTCCACAATTTGCATATTTTGGTATTAATGAGAATAACGGAGGCATTTCATGGTTAAGCATAGGAGCCTATTAGATTGAGCTGCTGAAGGGCTTGTCCCCGCAGCCGGTTTTTCAGACGGTCTTAGGGCACGACACCACAGCACGGGTTTGCGGACAGTTTTCATACAGTCTGAAAAACCGTCCGAAAAGAAGTACAAGGGGCGCTATGGAAACCCGTTTTCTGCCTGGCGGAAACCCTATATATCACAGAGCTCAGCGCCTCTCCTCTATCATATAACCTTATATATGTACTTCTTGTGCAGTCAAACCTCAAAAGCGGGAAGACAAGAGGGGTGTGGGGAGACACAAAGGCGCACACCAATAGTGTAAATTGGTAATATTTCAAAACAAATTTTTTTTTTCCAAACTGCTCATCTGAGCGAGTTGTACTTAGTAATGGTACAACTCATTTGCAAGCATGTATCACATTTTGGAGCTGCTGGCCACTTTGATCCACCAGGAGATCCAATGGTTAAATAAATAGTCTCATGCTACAAGTAGCTGTCCATACAAAGGATTCCAGCGCTCCAATAACCGTAATCTCGGCTCTATTTGAGCAGTGTACACTATACCCCAAAGTATTTGAAAGGTATATTTATTGTGCACATATATACATAAACAACAAAACAAAAATATATATAAAATGTATAAAAATCCCTAAACTCAACGCGTTTCGCACACCTCTAGTGTTCTTCATCAGGAGTGATAATCTCATCGATTGAGGTCTCATTTATACTAATCTCAATTGGTTGCAAACCAACCGATTTGCATATCCCACAGTCTCCTCCCCTTACATAATTGTTTCTTTGACACGTCTACCATCCTATGATCATCCCCCCATCAGGTATAGTATATACTTAATGGTGACATATTGCAATACATTATGCTTGTTTAATCAATATATCTCTATATTACCTGTGATACCTTCATATTCACGAAGGTGCGAGGACGCTATCCCGCGTCTCCATAATGGTGAACCGAAGTGCGTCCTGAACTCAGGCTACTTCCGCCCATACTGCCTATGCACTCATTTACCCTCTTGCGCAGGCGCGATGGTGTGCGACTGGCGGGAGTCACGATCGTGACAACGCGCTTCCGCCCTCAAAGGAAGAACCACCCCCAAAGCCTCCTGCGCTTGCCCGGGGGACTATGAATATTTTTTATATTGTTGTAACTAATCGCTCTACGGGCACTTGCGATCTATGCCACCTTTCTACAAAAGGATATTTGCTAGTACATCCCTCACTAGGTTAGATACTATATACTCGTATCTCATCTAAAGACCTTATCATTATTACTAGGGTGTATACCCCGGACCCCACTTACATATCTACTTGATAGTTTTGTATATACAAGTCAGAAAATGATACTTATTTTTATTTTTATCCTTCCTTTCTTTCTTATTATTCATATACTACTTCCTGTACTTCATTTAAACCAAATGGATTTCAAGTATTCAATTTAAAGATCCAGAAGGTTTCTTTATTTATAAGGGCTTGCATTCTGTTTGAAACATTCTCTGTTATAAGTCTATCGGTTGAAGTTTAAATGGTAACTATTATCTTGTTTGTACTTCTTGTATATGTCTAGGGAGGCTATACAACTTATTCCCTCTTTTTATACTGTAACGGTGATTGTTCATTCTTTGCGATAATTTCGTAGAGGTTCTTCCTTTGAGGGCGGAAGCGCGTTGTCACGATCGTGACTTCCGCCAGTCACACACCATCGCGCCTGCGCAAGAGGGTAAATGAGTGCATAGGCAGTATGGGCGGAAGTAGCCTGAGTTCAGGACGCACTTCCGTTCACCACCATGGAGATGCGGGATAGCGTCCTCGCACCTTCGTGAAGGTATCATAGGTAATATAGAGTTATATTGATTAAATAAGCATAATGTATTGCAATATGCCACCATTAAGTATATACTATACCTGATGGGGGGATGATAATAGGATGGTAGACGTGTCAAAGAAACACTTAATTATGTAAGGGGAGGAGACTGTGGGATATGCAAATCGGTTGGTTTGCAACCATTTGAGATTAGTATAAATGAGACCTCAATCGATGAGATTATCACTCCTGATGAAGCACACTAGAGGTGTGCGAAACGCGTCAAGTTTTTTGGGATTTTTATACATTTTATATATATTTTTTTTGTTGTTTTATGTATATATGTGCACAATAAATATACCTTTCAAATACTTTGGGGTATAGTGTACACTGCTCAAATAGAGCCGAGATTACGGTTATTGGAGCGCTGGAATCCTTTGTATGGACAGCTACTTGTAGCATGAGACTATTTATATAACCCTATATATCACAGAGCTCAGCTCCTCTCCTGTCCTAGAACACTAAATATCACAGAGCTCAGCTCCTCTCCCTCTATCATATAAACCTATATATCACAGAGCTCAGCTCCTCTCCCTCTATCATATAACCCTATATTTCACAGAGCTCAGCTTCTCTCCTGCTATCATATGCTCTCAGATAGGGTAACATAAACCATCTGACCAGTTCACTGCGAGATCAACATATGCCCTAATAGGGCATATGGACAACCCTGTCACTGTGGCACATAGTCTTTAAGTTACTCAGTCTAATAGACCCTTATACCTAAAGGTGAAATTCCATTTAACTATTTGCAGTCATGTTACAAATAAATCTATTATATCAATACGTCAGAATTTCATGGATACAATAGACAATGCACATATTACAATTTTTTCTAGCTTTTCCTTCAAGGCCTAAAATCGAAAAATACTAGCAAACCAGTGGACTAAAGCAGCTACTGTTTATCCCAATACACCCCCATGTATTTTAAATGGCATATAGGTAAGCAGTGTTGTGATATTATTTCCATAAACTTGCTTCATGTTTCCTATTTGCATTAATGTATCACCGCTGCTCAGCCATAAACACATTTATGTATTTATACACAATTTGTGTTTGCAGAGACAGTGATTGCCTTGTAGTCGGTGCGGAGAGTGATGCATGCATCAGTAACTACTACAATATAGCAAGTGATTATCGGATCTGAATAATCAACTGACATGAGCTAATGGTCTGTTGCTAGGGAGCAGGAGTATGTACAGCTGCCGTGCACATACCATTAGATGGACATCTGTTGCACCAATCTATAAACTGTGAAATCCAGGAATTTTTTCATTGCAATCATCAAGTATCATTTACACATCTCCAAATGTTATAGTATGCTTTATCTGCAGACACGGGTCTAGAAAGTAGAATACTGAGTGTAAGTGCAGTAATGTGTCTAGCGCTTGTAAGGGGCTGGACGGATCCAAAGCCTTTGTTGGAGGTATCAACATGACTAATTACTGGACATGAACTATCACTGATAACCTCTCATTGTGTACACATTGCCATCTTGCATAGCATTCATTCAAAATTCCTGTCTATTAGGGCTCTAACACAAAAAGTAGGATATGTGCATGTGTTATTTTTTAGCAAATGTTAAGGGAATATACTTATTTCAGTATTCCGAATGTCTATTATGATTGCACCTATTTTCTGTAAACTCCATCATAGGTGAAAGACGAATGTTCCATCCATGCACAGGAAGAGCACAGCATTATACCCCCCGAATAAAAACGTATACAAACTACACACTGTCAAAGCAGCAATCATTCACAATGCCCATACGAAACAGCATCTGTATACTTGTGTCTCCTAATAGAATATCTCCAAGTGACATTCTCATAGAGAAGGACTAGTTGATGCAGTGATGTAGTTATTCGGAAAATAATGTAAGAAATGTTAATGAAATTTCTATGGAGCCGGTGGGAAAAAAACAAAAAGAAAAAATAAAAATAAAATCACACTCTTCCTAAAACAGGATCAATGTTCTGCATTATTATGCAGGTGGTGCACAAAGGAATCTCTCTGTGTTCAGTTCTTTTCAGTCTTTAAACTTCATTTCAGAGGAGGAAGAGGAATAAAGAAGGATTACAGCAACTAGCATTCACCGGTGCGGTCCCGAAAGAAGCCTTCTGCAGACCGGGCTTCACGGAAAGTTACCGTGATGGAATTTGAGGTGATGTCCGTAACGGTAATCTCACTGGGCATTGGGAGGACAGGAAGCCACGGAGGAGCAGGAGTTAAAGTTGGATCATCTGTAGAGAGATTAAGAGAGGATGCTTATGGGGTCGCTGGGAACCACATGTATATCAACATTTAAATTAATATTTACCGTATATGTTGTTATAAACACCCTAAGGGCTTGATCACACAGTGTTTTCACTCCGTGTTACAAGTGCTTTTTAGATCCGTCTCGGGGACCGACAGGACGGATCTAAACAATTAGCAGCGAGTTTATCACTGCGGGCTATGAGGAACACGCAGCGGCGTTCACATGAGAGATCACCGCTGCGTGTTTCCATAGCACAGCTCGGGTCCGTCTTTGAAAGAATTGACATGAAGCGGCGATCCCTCATGTGAACGCCGCTGTGTTCTCCTCATAGCCCGCAGTGATAAACTCACTACTAATTGTTAGATCCATCTCTGGGTCTGTCTTGTCGGTCCCAGAGACGGATCTAAAAAGCGCAAAGTGAAAACTCCGTGTGAACAAGCCCTAAGGGTATGTTCACACGGCTTATTGCGGCGCGTATAGTACAGGCCGCAATACACCATGTGTTTCAGAAACCCCAAGGAATGTGGGAGCCGGCAGCTGCCCGGCCCCACTGCCATGCATTGACATGCCAATTCTTCCCCCGCACGTACAATACGAACGTATTGTATGCGCGGGGAGACGACACGTAATTCAGAGCTCTCTATGAGAGCGGCGCGCATTTTGTCGCGTATAAAGCGCAAAACATGGCGAAATGTGCGCCGAAATACGTGGCAATTTAAGCCGTGTGAACATACTCTTAGTGTCTCAGACGAAGTTTATATGTCATGTTGGATCAGTTTTTGGATCCGAAAAATCACATCCATTAAAAAAATCGCATCCAAAACGCATCAACATGCAGGTGCGTGTTTGGATGCGTTTTTGCTGCAGCAGGAACGCACCCTATAGCTTTAAATAGGGCGTCTGCTGCATCAAACGGATCAAGAATAGACTTTAAAATCTGAAAGAAACATGTAAACACACATCTGCGATCACTCGTCTAAACGCCGATGTGTGTTTCACATTGAAAGCAATCTCTGTTCACACAGTGTATCTGCTTTCCATCTGACGTATTTGTTGAAGTACTCTTGACTTATACCTCCAAAGGATAGACATACAGTTGGATATATTGCTCTGGTACAGCCACTATTAGATATTTTGGGTCCCTTTAAGCAGTATTCTGCTCCAGAAATAGAGGATCATAGATCGGCTGCTCCAGAGGAAGCTCGAATGAGCTAAGGGTAGGTTCACAGCACAGAAAAAGTGTTTCCTTGTTGAAAGTTCCACATTGCCATTGTGGAATTTCAGTGAGGAAACGACCCAGACTGCCCGAGACAGATTTTTTCCTCCTATACTTTGTTATTATGTCAATTCCTTGTAGGCGTTGACATTTGCCGATAATACTCATGTAAAATCAGTATAGTCTGAACAATGACACTGATTTACAGTTGAATTGGACGTTGACTCTGGATGCATCCAAACCCACCCTGTGAACATACCCTTATTGATTACAGCATTAGAGGTTAGCACTTATTAAATATGTACTGTTTCTTGGCGGTATTCGGAGGTCCCAACTCCGTATTAAAACTTTCAATATACATATACCACCTCTCAACTTTTCAAGTGTACCATATTGAAAAAACTTTCTTCTTACTCTTTGTATTATTAATAAAAGGGAGTTTCCCTCAAAACGTGGCAGACATGCTACTATAGAGAGCTGTGGTCAGCTGTTAACTCCTTAACGACCGCCCACTGTCTTTTGGCGGCGGGCATTTCAGGTCGTGTGTCTGCAGCAACATCTTTTGGCGTCGCTGCAGACATCGGAGTTTGCGGCTCCGGGCGGCGCAGCTGCGCAGAGATCGGGGCTGTACTACACAGCCCTGATCCCGGCGCAGCTCCTGCAAGCGACGGAGAGCGGGGGAAACCTCCTCACCCCGGTGCTTTAACACTTTGATTGCCACGGATCGTCACCGCAACGCAATCAAAGGGTTTCTCTCATACTTTTTAATTAACTCTTCTTAAAAAGCAAAAAAGAAAAACCTGTCTCGCTAGTGCCACCTATAGGCAGCATCCCTGTAAATCAATGTCCCAGCCACAAAAGCCTTGGAACATGGAAAGGGATTTTAGCCAAAACAGAATCTCATCCATCAGATGTGTCTCTTCAGTGAGAACCAGCAACCCCTAAGCTGCATCAAAGGCATCACTGTGGCCAACCAGTACCCTGCTCAGTACGGATGAGGGGCAAGAACCCCGAGACCGCTGTATAGAGATGGACCATTTTCCTTTTTGAAGGCGATTCTGATTTATGTAAAATTGCTACTCATGTTTTAAGGCTCTTATGGATGGGACATTGACTTGTAGGAGAGTAACCTTTAGACGGTATAGAGAAACAGTTCTAAAAGAAAAGCTAATTTGCATACTATTTCCCATGAATCATTGCCTGCACGTCTTTATACTCCAGCTGGGCGTGTTAGATAAGAATCAGTATTCCTTTATGACATCTTCACATTTTAATATTAAGACAAGAACATTATTTAGTAGTTATCAGGGCTATTCTCACCACATTGATCAGCTTTAAACATGTAGGCAAAATTAAATAAGGACTATTGCCAAATACATTTCTGTTCCGATTTTGCTTCCTCTCAGAGATAGAGCAGTTTTTATCTCCTGCTTGTGTACACAAGCTTCCCTAGGTTACCAACAACATTCCTGTGCTCTAGCAGCAGCAAATAGAATGGTAATGTCACTCCCTGCTGTGTCTTATCAGCCGCACAGGAGCTTACTTTTATTTCTTACTGACAAACTTTAACCTTTTAGATCTCTGTAGCCTTGTGACCTGCAATTTAAAACCTTCCATTACCAATGTCCCTCTAAAACTCCACTAGGAATAGCAGAGCTGAAATGTCAGTCACTGCTGTAGAACCGCCCACAAGCTAAACAGGAAGCAGGAGCCTGAAGCTGGCTGTGAAGAGCAGACTCTGTGAAAACACCTCTTTAATAACGTTTCCAATTTGGTATTATGTAATAAAACTAGATGAGGTATCTCACCTTTCATTTCAACTTCATGCAGAGCTTCGTCTTCATGTGTATCCTCCTCTGCTGGCTTCTCTTCCTGCCAGTCAGGGATGCTCTGAGCTTCTTCCTTTTCATCCTCTTTGGCAAAGAACTCTGGACGACGACTGAGTGGCTCATATGTTGATACACGTAGAAATTTCTTGCGTGAGAGGCACAAAAACTTTCTCCCTTTGCGCTGCTTGCTGAGGGGGAACTGCAGCGACTTGGCTTTCTCTGGAACCGAGGAAGTTGCTGTGGGTTTAGTGCCTAGCCCACTGCTGAATCTCCGAGACAAGGAAAAACAGAGCTTTCTCTCCTTGGACTTGTGTGCACTGCGTAAGTCCATACCATAAAGCCTCTATAGGAGAAGTAGACAAAAGAAGCATTCATTCTTAGTAATAGTCTATCCCATCGCCTTTCACTGCTTGCAAAATTTAGAAGTATTCTGACATGTTCCGTATCCCATGGTTTTCAACAAGAATCCATGACACAGTTCACAGGTGCCGATTTATGTTTTTTTTGCTGCTGCCCATTAAAGGGGGTTATCTGGAAGTCTAAAGATTTCATAGAACACTATAAACAGCATTTACATTGAAAAGGAAAGATATTCCACTACCTTCATATGTTTCTTTTCTTTTGCCTCATTATTCATCCATCATAAGATTCACTTTTTGAACTGAAACTTCCTGCTTTGTGGGAGTGTCAGTGGTTCTCCAGCATCTTGCTCCTACAAATCCCAGACTGCATTGTAATCTAGGACTTCCCTCCTCAGTTATCACTTCTAAGGTCTATGTGCTGAAATTGTGTGTATTCTCCCCCAGGTCTGTACTTGGCTGTCATGATAATGAAGATGGCTACGACTCATGAGTCACTATGTAAACTGTACAGAGCTGCAGTCATCATTTTCATGACAGGAGTACACAACCCCTGCAGCTCTGAACTGCTGTCCTCTGCTCCCATTACTGTAAGTTCTGCCATAAGATAAACAGTTTCCCTCCCCTGTATTAACTAATGTAATTATTTCTATTCACTTGCAAACTACAGGCTGGAGAAAGTTAATACAGCCAGATCGTCCTCTGCTCAGGTCACACCCACTATAGGGGAGTGTTCCTGAACTGAGCCTGGCTTCAAAGCACACCCACTGAGTTATGACAAAACATTCAATGAGGCGATGTGATTAATGAACATCACAGTTTGCAAGAGGTAGGAGGGAGGACAGGGAGTCTTGCCTGGTTCTGCACAGCAGGACAGGTAAATAATTTTTAATAAGTATGAACTACAAAGTTTAATATAACACAGTTGTGAGCCCTATAAGGGCTTGTCCCCACAGTAAGGGTTTTTGGACGGTTTTACAGAAGATATTTGGTTTTGAAAACAGTCTGTCAAACTTTACAATGGACCTGTATGGAAAATCCGTACAGCGGTCCCCACTGCACGGATTTTCCGCTGGATAAACATAGAAGCATGTTCATTCTTCCGACCGGTTTTCAGGCGGAATATGAACAAGTCGATGCAAAGGGGGAGGGGGGGCTTTTCTGCGCAAACAGCAGAGAAAAGCCGTCCCCCGGTGGTCGTGTGCATGGCCGCAAAAACAGAGCAAATACTGGTCGGATAATCCGACCGGTATTTGCTCTCTGCTGTGGGGACGACCCCTAACAAATAAATAGTCCCCCTTTAAATGGGGCTAATCTACATCTAAATCTGTATAACACAAGCTGCAAATCCGCTGCGGGAATCCAAGGGTATGCTTCACATTCCTGCTGTGGATTTCTCAAACAAACGTCATTGTGTTAACATGTCCCAACACAAATGCCTGACAGATTGTATGTCACGCACTACAGGCCCGATTTATCAAAACTGTCTAGCAGCAAGACTGTCCTTGTTGCCCAGAGCAACCAATCAGAGCTCAGCTTTCATTTTCCCAGCGCAGTATAAGACAAGAAAGCTGAACTCTGATTGGTTGCTATGGGCAACAAGGACAGTCTTACTGCTAGAAAAGTTTTGATAATAGGCCTTTATACTTTAAAATTTGAAAATACGTCCACGTTACATTCTTACCTGCAAGAGGAGGCGTTTAGGTTTTGGGCCTCGTTTCCTGCACCCAGAAGCTCTATCCTTTTCTTCCCTACAAGACCAACATATAAATAATTTACATTATACAATAAGGTCATTCGTGTTATAGGTTACATCAGTTTTGAACCACTATGGACAGGGCCAAACCATAGTTCTACAGCTTTTTTTCCTTTCAGATAACTAAAAAGGGCACTTCCATCACAAAGGAGTATTTTTGTTAAAACCAATATTCCCGAATTGTTTTTTTAAATTTTTGGCAGTATTTTTTTTTTCTGCTATTTCAACAGTCCTATCTAATTAAAAAAAAAAAAACAAAAAACCTTATTTTTACTGTATTATAAAAAATAAAAATGCTAAATGAAAGGGGAAAATGGGTCTCACTTTAGTTAAAATTTTCTGCCCTCTTATGTAGTTCCCTTACAAAAACAGGGTAATAAATTAGGGGCCCTGAAAACAGCTACTGAATGTTGCCTGTATATTTTAAAAAATAAAATCTTTACACTTACCTGCAAAAGTACAGTTTGGCCCCTTACCTCCCCCAGGCCTATCCTTTCCCACGAGAAGATGACCCAACAATTAATATTTGCTTATACAAAAGGTATGTTACAGGGTTAATTGTGACCATATTCAGGCCATAATTTGCGCCTGCAAAGTGGCACTGAAGTACGGCTCACAATTATGGTATTCCCCGATGTGATTGGCGTGCCTGGCAAAAGAAGGGACATGTCACTTTTTGTCGGCGCTTACGCACAGGGGGAAGGCGCGGTGGATGAGGGCCGGACTAGAGCGCTGTGAGAAGCATGCGCTAGGCAGCGGGAACCTCCCCACAGCAGGAGTGTAGTGGCACGCACAGGTGTGAATTCACCCATTAAACATTTTAGGACTTTGAAAAGACAATCTTCTGTGTTTATGTCTGGATTGTCAGTAATAATATAAAATGGAGATAATTTAAAAAAGGAAAAAAATATAGAGAATAGCCGCAAATTACGGTCAGTACATGAAAAGAAAAATCTTGATGGTAGTGTTCCTTTAAGGTTCTGTCTACCCTGCAGTGGACAAAAAACGACCTGAAAACGAATTACTAAAAACATTCATGAAACTGAGTTTTCTGTCCACGGCATGTCAAAAGCAGCTGAAAAAAACTGCCGTTTTTTGGAGCATTTTTTGAAGCGTCTTTGCTCTGCTTTTTAATGTATGCACAAATTAAGCCACTGGATGCAAACTACACCCTACAGGTGGAGTTAACATGTTAAGTAGTTACTTCCTTTAGATCACTAGCCATTGTGAGCACATTGCCCTTTGTGTGCTACTGCTTTATTAAATTTTGCACCAGATTCTTGCACCAAAATCCACAAAAACCCACATTATACCCCCATGCATACAGCAAGATAACTGTATTAGCGTCAAAATCTGTAAAAAGGATTTTAGCGCCAAATTCCCCAAAAAACGCATTATTGCGCCAAATTCCGTAAAAAAATATATATTTTTAGTGTCAGAAGCGTGATCAGTTTATTAGTGCCAACATTTTTAAAGATATTGAACTAAGCCCCCAAATCCGTCAAAAAACGGATTCTGGCGCCGAAATCCGTAAAAAATTTATTTATTTGCGTCAAAAGCTAGACCACTTTATTAGCGCCAAAATCTGTAAAGATACGGATTTTAGCCCCAAAAGCCATAAAAAAACGGATTCTTGCGCCAAAATCCGTAAAAAACTTATTTTTGGCGTCAGAAGTGAGAACGTTATTAGCGCCAAAATCAGTCAAAAAATTATTTTAGTGCCAAAAAACGTAAAAAATGGATTCTTGCGCCAAAATCCGTAAAAAAACGTATTTTCAGCATCAGTAGCAAGATAACTTAATTAGCGCCAAAATATGTTTAGAAAAGGATTTTAGCATCAAAATCTGTAAAAAAAAATGGATTCTGATGCCAAAATCTGTAAAAAAAAACCTTATTTTTAGCGAAAAAAATATGAATTGCGCAAAATCATTAGCGACCAAAGCATGATCATTTGATTACAAAAGGTACAAAAAAGGACTCATCAGACACTTGTATGCAGATTTGATCAGGTATAACCTTTGTTACACCCACTATAGGTGGGACTTGGGTCTCTGGGAGGGTTTTCATTGAAAAATCGCGGCAACAAACGTCGAAAACGCGCCAAAAAACGCGCCAGAAGACGTCCAGCGCCTTACATAGACTCCTGTATTAATTTTTCTGCCCAGCTCTGGCGTTTTTTAGAGCATGTTGCAAAATACGACCAGTAAAAAGAACGAGCAGAAAAAAGCTCAGTGTAGACAGCAGGACGTTTTTACAATAGAAGTCTATGGGAGATGATTACAGTCGATTTTCCAGCGTTTTTAGAAAACGAAAAACACTGAAAAAACGGACGTTTTTCTGTGCAGTGTAGACAGAGCCTAAGGCTATGTTCACACGGCTTAACTGCGGGGCTTAATTACGCCCCGCAGTTACGCCGTGTGGACGGGGGCGGGAGCGGGGGAGCCAGCGGGGGGCCGGCACTTCGCCAGCCCATAGACAATCACTGCTAGTGGCGCGTATACGCCGCTAGTAATTCACGTCAATTATCTCCCCCCTCGGCGGCTTCGCTGGGCGGGGAGAGGAGACGTAATCCATAGTTCTCTATGAGAGCTGTGGATTACCGTAATGAATGGGCCGTTTTCAGCCCATAATTAGCGCACTTCGGCGTGTAATTACGAACCGAAATACGGCCCATTTTAAGCCGTGTGAACATAGTTTAAAGGGAATGTGTCATCAAAAATGACTTCTTGTTTAACTCACATTTTTATGTTAAACACATTTTTTATGAATTTTTGGTTATGTTTTTTTTTTATTTTCCATATCACTTTCAGTATCTTTCAGTAATAATTCTTAAGTCCTGCAGTTTTCACTTTGGCCACTAGTCCTAATAATCGTCTGACACTTCCTGTTCTGTTTAGAGAGCTTTTCAGTGTCTGCTCATCAGTAAAAGCAGGGTCAGACTGAAAAGAGACGCCATTGTGTACAGATAACAGAATCCACCAGTCACAAGAGGAGATGTCACAGCTCCCCCTCTGCCCTCCCTGCACAGTGAAAACTCTCCTATAGAAGTCTATGAGACAGAAACTTTCTTAAGAATCCCATGTGCATGAAGCTGCTGTAAAGTATCTCTCTGACTGCTGTTAAAGCAGTGCAAGCAAGAATGTCTTCCCCACAATCATATAGACGGACGAATAGAGAAATCTACAATCAGGAAATAAAAACGACTGAGAAAAGAATATGGATCAGGGGCTTGATTTAATAAGTAAAAAATAAAAATTGCCGACAGATTCCCTTTAAGTAACTGACCTTCTGCATGCCTGCGGGGGCTACATTTCAGCATTATAATTACTTTGGGATACACAGTAGCTCCTATAGATGGAATGCTCTACCAATTAATATGTAACAAAGATAATACTGATTTAGAATTAAAACATAAAACTGCCAATATATTTATAATTCAGGAATGATACCACTGGCTGTTTTTGGTCCTGTTTTTTTGACCGAGATACTGCATTTTTTTTTACATTTTTTTATACAGAGGTGGCCATTTCTACAAAAGTGAAAGTCGGCTGCCATATTGGTTGTCACTTTCCAACTGGATACTGCTAAGAAAAAGAATAAATGACAGTTAGTATGGCTGCTATTTTGCTTGTACCTTTAGCAAAAAATGCAACAAACACATGCCAATATCTTTGTACTAAAAGAAACTTAGTTACCAAATGTTGTCTGCAACTATAGCTTCTGATTTACCAATACTTAATATATATTTCTATTTACATCGTGGCTGAGGATGGCCGACAAAGACGCCATGCTGCAAACCCTAGTAATGCAAATTGACCACACTCCTTTTCAATTCTATTTCAAAAGTTTATTGAATGCATATTAAAGTAGTTATCGGCTTTTTAGATGAATTAGGATGTTCAAACTGGCAACATAAAATAATGCAACATTCCAGTCCTTCCTGGACTGTACTCATACAGGTTGCATAAGTGGAGAAAATGGAAGATATGTGGAACACAGCTAGACTATGGCCATAGAGATATAAAGCAGCATGCAAACAGAGGGACTGAGTCTATAAAGCTGTGGTCTAAAAATGCTGCAAACTATATAACCCCTTAAAAAGCTAAAAATAATCTCACTTTTCTTCATATGCCAAGACAAGACGTGGGTCCAAAATGTGTTCTTCTGGTTCCCAAGTGCTGTACCTAGACGAGGGGAGAGAAGAAAAAATAAAAACAAAGATCAGAGTAATGTAATGCCATAACATAAAAGAGCAGTCCAAGTTAAGAAAACAGTGTGCAGAACTATGGATGCAGAGGAATCAGCAGTTGAAATTCATTAATTTGTAGCGTTTAGTGGATCAGTTACCAATTCATTTTTTTCTCTAGTTTTCCTTTAAAGGGGTATTTACATCTGAGAAATTTATGACATATTCGGATGGTATGCCAGAAACATCTGATGGCTGCAGATCCTACCCCTGGGAGCTGCAGCTATCTTTAGACTGGGCACCAGCTTTCCTCTGTGCAGAAGGGAGAGGTGGCTGCGCATGCGCAGTGCTTTCTGTTCTACAAAAGAGTACAGCGGAGTTAGGGCCTGCCCCCATGGCAAGTGTTATTGGTCGGTTTTTTCAGATGTTTGCAAACCGTCTGAAAACCGGCATGCAACGCTTCCCCATAAACTGTAATAGAAAATCCGTTCAGCAGTTCCACTGAACGGATTTTTCGCCGGACGTTTTCATTTACACTGCCAGCAGTCCGAAAAACGTAGAACGTGTTCATTCTTCCGGCTGGTTTTTGGGCAGAACATGGACATGTGGGTGCAAAGGGGAACAGCTTGAATCCGAAAACAAGATCCGTTCCTCTGAATGCCAAAAAAAAAGACTTGGGGTGCTTTCACACGGTGCATTTTTTGGTGCGTTTTTTCAATGCGTATTTGTGCAGGAAGGCACAGCAATTAATACTGTACATTGCTGCTTAAAAATCGCGGTAATTATCGCAATTCTTGCCGCGATTTTTGTGCAGCAAAAATGTACAGCATTAATTGCTGTGCCTTCCTGCACAAAAACGCATTGAAAAAAACGCATCAAAAACGCACCGTGTGAAAGCACCCTAAATACTGGTATTTGGTCTTTGCCATGTGAACGCACTCCAAGGGCCACATGTATGTAAACGGTCTTGGTCTAAGACTTTCTTTGTTGCCCATAGCAACCAGAGCGCCCCTTTAATTTTTTCAGAGCACTATAGGAAATGAAAGGTGAACTCTGATTGGTTGCTATGGGCAACAAAGAAAGTCAGACCAAGACCGTTTTCATACATGTGGCCCTAAGTGTTCTCGGCATGCGTGGCACTCTCCAGGTTCATTTCAATTGGAGTTTTAGGTACAGCTAAATACCACCGCTCTCCTGTACGCTAAGCTTCGGTTGAACAGAAGATAGAGAGAGCACGCATGCTCAGCCTCCTCTCCATCGTGCCTAGAGGATGTCGGAAGCCCATTCTTAAGGTAGGTGTGGGTTCGGGTGAGCTAAGCCATAAGTGTCCGAGATGGGCTTTAAGGCATTTTATACTTTAATAAAACTTAGTTGCACAATTTTGCTATACTGTATATATTGTTTCTCAGTTCTCTAAATGCAGGCCAGCAATGTTTAAAATGTGATCCTTTCATTCTGCTTATTCTGGCTACATCCTGGAACACTGAATGATTCATACATATGTACAAAAAAAAAAAGTTAATATACAGTCATGGCCAAAAGTTTTGAGAATGACACAAATATTATATTTTCACATGATCTGTTGCCCTCTGGTTTTTATGTGTTTGTCAGATGTTTTTATCACATACAGAAATACAAGTGTAATCATATTATGAATAACAAAAGCTTTCATTGACAGTTAGAATGAGTTAATGCAGCAAGTCAATATTTGCAGTGTTGACCTTTCTTCTTCAGGACCTCTGCAATTCTCCCTGGCATGCTCTCAATCAACTTCTGGACCAAATCCTGACTGATAGCAGTCCATTCTTGCACAATCAATACTTGCATTTTGTCACAATTTGTTGGTTTTTGTTTGTCCACCGTCTCTTGATGATTGACCACAAGTTCTCAATGGGATTAAGATCTGGGGAGTTTCCAGGCCATGGACCCAAAAATCTCTCTGTTTTGTTCCCTGAGCCATTTAGTTATCACCTTTGCTTTATGGCAAGGTGCTCCATCATGCTGGAAAAGGCATTGTTGATCACCAAACTGCTCTTGGACGGTTGGGAGAAGTTGCTCTTGGAGGACATTCTGGTACCATTCTTTATTCATGGATGTGTTTTTAGGCAAGACTGTTAGAGAGCCGATTCCCTTGGCTGAGAAGCAACCCCACACATGAATGGTTTCTGGATGCTTTACAGTTGGCAGGAGACAAGACTAGTGGTATCGCTCACCTCGTCTTCTCCGGACAAGCCGTTTTCCAGATGTTCCAAACATTCGGAAAAGGGGATTCATCAGAGAAAATGACTTTACCCCAGTCCTCAGCAGTCCACTCCCTGTACCTTTGGCAGAATATCAGTCTGTCCCTGATGTTTTTTCTGGAGAGAAGTGGCTTCTTTGCTGCCCTCCTTGACACCAGGCCTTGCTCCATGAGTCTCCGCCTCACAGTGCGTGCAGATGCACTCACACCTGCCTGCTGCCATTCCTGAGCAAGCTCTGCACTGCTGGTAGCCCGGTTCCGAAGCTGAAACACTTAAGAAACGGTCCTGGCGCTTGCTGGTCTTTCTTTGGCGCCCTGGAGCCTTTTTGGCAACAATGGAACCTCTCTCCTTGAATTCCTTGATGATGCGATAGATTGTTGACTGAGGTGCAATCTTTCTAGCTGCGATACTCTTCCCTGTTAGGCCAGTTTTGTGCAGTGCAATGATGACTGCACGTGTTTCTTTAGAGATAACCATGGTTAACAGAAGAGAAACAATGATGCCAAGCACCAGCCTCCTTTTAAAGTGTCCAGTGGTGTGATTCTTACTTAATCATGACAGATTGATCTCCAGCCCTGTCCTCATCAACACCCACACCTGTGTTAATGGAGCAATCACTGAAACGATGTTAGCTGGTCCTTTTAAGGCAGGCCTGCAATGAAGTTGAAATGTGTTTTGGGGAAAAAGTTCATTTTCTAGGCAACTATTGACTTTGCAATTAATTGCTGTTAAGCTGATCACTCTTTATAACATTCTGGAGTATATGCAAATTGCCATTATAAAACCTGATGCAGTAGACTTTGTAAAAATTAACATTTGTATCATTCTCAAAACTTTTGGCCATGACTGTATACACATCTCTGATTTTATTATACATCCAATTATTGCTGGGTGCATTGTAGGAAAAAAAAAAGCTACAAGCTTACAGGTTTTTTTTTTTCTTTTGTAATTACACCGGTCACCAGGGCTTATCCTAGCCCCACGCTGTATCTACAGGCTGCACAGTTGTGGTTATTTTTATACCACAATGTGCTATGACCTGCTCCCCGTGAGGAACCCTTTATGAGAATAGATCTCGTTTTGAGGGGGAAAGGCAAAGGGGATTTTGGGTGTGAGTACATATGTGCTATTTGCTTACCTCTGGACTTTTTTCCTGGTTTATGCAAGTATAATCTGGCATCACTCTTGTCCTTTCCCTATATGTTAAATTATATGAGAAAGATAGATCCTGCCCACTTTTTGTTAGGGATATTGCAGGGGTCTCCATTGGGTCTGATTTAGTTTCTGACCGGGCCGCCCCATTTGGGGTGATGACCCTGTTGCCACTCAGGTCATAGGAGGATAGATTCTAACTAGGGTGAGCGTTAAATGCTAATTTGTTGTACTCTGAATACTGCAGCGAACAAAATTTGCAGTTCTTGGGTAGAACACCATTTGAGAAGTGTGAAGTTTCCATCAAGCTTTCTGGTATTTTGTCAGCAAATATAGTTGTAAAAATAACAGAACCCAGAAGTATCTGTATATAGCTGTACAGTCAGGGTGGCAGGTTCATCCACTTTTTATGTAAACCACCTTATATTTATGAAACGTGGCTGGACCGTTATGTAAACCAAACACTTCTCACCCTAAGACTATGTTCACACGACTTATTTTGGGGCGCATTTGTATTGTAAGCGTACTGCACTCGAATATGAGCGAAATGCGCCCCACTCATTACAGTAATCCACAGTTCTCAGAGAATTATGGCTTACACCTCCTCTCCCTGGGCGTACAATACGATCGTATTGTACGCGCGGGGAGATAACGGACATGTCATTTATTCGCGGCGTGGGAGTATGCTAGTCTATGGGACCGGCGGGCTGCCGGCCCCCCTGCGTCGCGGGGGTACGCGCCGATCAGCGCGACACCCGAAGACCCAGCGTAATTGCGGGGCGTACTGTACATCCTGCAATTAAGCCGTGTGAACTTAACCTTAGGCCGTGTTCACACGGCTTATTCACGGCGGATTTGTGAGCCGGATTGCACTCGCAAATCCGGCGTGAATAAGGGGCGGGGCGGGGCGTGGCGGGGCGCCGCTCCCCGTCCCCATAGACTGTCATTATCTACGGCGCGTACGTGCCGTAAATAATGTTCATGTCACTTTCTCCCCCCGGGGCGGATTCGCCGAGCGGGGAGGAGCGACGGAATCCACTGTTCTCTATGAGAACTGTGGATTACCGTAATTACTCCGACGGATTGGCGCCGTACTGCAGCACAAATCCGGCGCGGAGTACGGCCCAAATCCGCGGACAAATAAGCCGTGTGAACGAGGCCTTAGTCTCAACCATACACCCTTACAGATTGTAAGCTCTTGCGAGAAGGGTCCTGACACCTTGCATCTGATCTGTAATTAGCTTTTAACTGTGTAATGGCTGTCTTATTTGTCTGTGCTTATACCCTCTAAATTGTAAAGTGCTGCAGAATATGTTGGCGCTATATAAAATTATTATTATTAAGGATATCACTGCTCATTTGGATCCATCGGAAAACAGAACAGCCACACCTTTCATGGCTCCACTATAACTATAGTTCCTATCATAGTTCGATATTGGGAAATATTAGAGACCTCAAATGTTGCTGGGATCATTCTTTGGAAATAAAATAAGTCACTGTTTATTAAATGCTTTCCCAATTTCTAGATGTCTGCTTACCGTCAGTGAATGCAAACATTTGTATCCCAGATTTCCATCCAATAGAGGGCCGACTACAAGAGACATCTTTAAAGGGAACCTGTCACAGGTTATGCCCCCTTTGTTGAGGACAGCACAAGCTAGTGTCAGACCTGCTGTTGCCAGCGCTGTGCCCCTTATTCTGTAAGATGCTGGAGTTTTAGAGCATTTACCCCTCAAATCTTATTCATGAGCAGGTTTTAGCCCCACCCACTGACAGTATTTCACTTTCCAGTTACCTATTCAAAGTAATAGGTTTATCAGTTGAGGTGGGCGGGGCTATCCTCAGGTGGGCGGGGTTTGAAAAAAAACTGACTCTTTGAATGACTCTTCTAGCTGAAAACTGCAGATTTGAGCATTAAAGGGGTTGTCTCACTACATTGATTCATCTTACCTCAGTCCTGTTTTCTTGGTTTCATTTTGAATTCAGGGGCGTGTTTACTGGCTTCTACTAGGCTGCAGTAGAAGCCAGGTCTGTAGCTATAGCAACCAGTGCTGGCAGCCTATCAGGAGAGATCAAACAGTCTGTAGCTATAGCGACCTGAGGAGCTGATGCAGCCCATACAAGAGGGGATATATCAGAATAGGTAGGACACTGTTAATGGACACATATTGCAAAGTGACTTGTTTTTGCAAGATTTTTAACATAAAAAGCAATACTTGTAGTGAAACAACCCCTTTAAATACACGAAAACTGCTGCATCTTACAGAATAAGGGACACAGAGCTGGGAACAGCAGGTCTGACACTGGCTTGTGCTGCCCTCAGCAAGGGGGGCATAACCTATGTGACAGGTTCCCTTTAAACCACCCACCGAACTGTACATCTGCGCCAGCTGGACACAGACAAAACCAATTAAAAAATTGAACAGCCTATAGTCGCCTTTCTCTGGTTCTAGAGCGGTGTCTCTTTGGTATTCCGTTTTCTCTTTCTTCTGCTTCCGAATGGGGATGTAACCGCTCTAGGTGCAATTGGTCACGTGACACTTCCTCACATCACTGTTTGGAAGTGAACAGCTCTAAAGGGCGATTTATATGAAAGCACGTGACTGCTACAGCCAATGAGTTACTGCAGCGGTGACGTTCCCATTCAGAAATAGAAGCCCAATGACACAGCACTGGAACCAGAGAAAGGAAAGTATATTTTTGTTAATGGGGCTCTAGGACAGGCATCTTCAAACTGCGGCCCTCCAGCTGTTGGGAAACTACAATTCCCATCATTCCCACTGTTATAGATCATACAAATGCATGATGGGAGTTGTAGTTTCCCAACAGCTGGAGGACCGCAGCTTGAGGACGCCTGCTCTAGGAGCTGCCTATTAGTTTTTTTCAGGGACTGGATAACCCCTTTAATATCTAGCACCCAAGAGCTGATGTAAGTATGAAAAAAACAGGTTATAGTCCTTATAAAGAAAATACAAGGGAAATATCAGTTGAAAGCTCAAAAAACCTCTAAAATGCAAGGTGTAAAAATAGCCGTCCATGCAGGATGCTAGGATGTACTCTGTGCTATATATGATGAGGAAACGGTGCCAGTGTAGGAATCAGGGCCGAAAGCCAATGCTACGGATATGAATGCAATTAGCCTTCATTATTAAAACGAGTAACGGCTCCGGAGTTATGATGCAATGCATTTCTAATGGAAGGAGCGTGAACACAGGGTTACGTAGTGCACACCTTTCCTCCGCTGTTCTTGCGCACACTGCAGCACAGGCTGAAGTAAACAAGTGAACATATGACTCATGCGTCACTCCGCTCCCTCCTCCTTGGAGTTCGCACTCCCCCTCTCAGATTGAGTGAAAACAAAATTCAATACCCCAAAAATCCTGATCGGGACGGGCAGGCCCACAACCCCTCCACCGCGCAAGCTCAAGGCGGCTCAGAGGAGCCAACCATCCAATACCCAGGTTCACTGCTAGATAAAAAACCCTTTTAAATTGTTTCTGTTCCAGTCTAATAGAAAAAAATTAAAAAAAATGCATTTTTTCAATTACATGACAGCTCTGTCACTATAAAAAACCCCAATAATGCCCCAAAGGGGCAAACAATCTATATATATATATATATAAATATAAATAATAAATACATATATACACATCCCATCCACCACCAAAATCTCTCTATGTATATCTAAATATAGAGCAAGGAAGAGGCCGTACACATCTACATAAGTACACACAGCAAATAAAAAAATAAAATTATATTTTAACATTAATAAAAATTTATCTAAAAAAATATCAATGTAACATTGATGACAGATCCCTTTTCTATTTATACATATTCAGTTAATTTATATCATTAAATCACCAGGAGAATACAGCAGCACTATATAGAATACTATACAAATTTAATTCAGTAAACATATTAACATATAAACTAAGATGTAACATGATGTAAAACTTTATAGTAAATTGGAAGCTATTTACCTAGAATTAGAACATGCATTGTATACATTATGTCATAATAACTGGCGATCCTTTATCATGTTTACAACAAAATCACCCTTCCTTTAGTTTATTCAGGGCCTTGAACAAGGAATAAGATATGAATACCACCCAGGCGTGCACGAAAATTTTACAAGGCGGAATTTCAAAAAAGCTTCCATAAAATGTAACCCGGGCGGGGAACCCATACAAAAAGGGCTGTGGTAATGCAGTGAGTTACGAGTATAGGAATGCCCATTAGTAATCATCTCTATTTATATGGTGCTAACATACTCTGCAGCACTTTACAGCGCAGAAAGTACAGGTACAGACATAAAACACTACATAGTAAGAAAGCTATTACCAGATCAACCAAGAGCTTACAATCTATGACCTCTTCCCCGCCAAGAGCTTACAATCTATGACCTCTTCCCCGCCAAGAGCTTACAACCCCTTTTAAATTAAACCCCCCCTTCCCCGCCCACAGTTATAACATTATGAGAAGTCATTTATGTACTTATTTTGTATACTGGTTACTGCACATATTGTGACATTAGTCATGTATTTGCCTGTGATATTTTTTATGGTGTTTTTGGACCATTCTCCATGTTTAAAATTTTTTTCAAGGGGGGACAGGGGTAGGGTTTTGCTTTTTTGTATTGTTCTATCTATGTCTTTTTGAGCCTTAAAAAATTTTAAACAAAAAGGGGAATATACAAGGCCAAAGTATACATTTCACACACAAACATAAAAGAGTTTAATTTTAATATATATATATAATAAAATAAAAAAAATTATTATTTTTAAAAATATATTTTTAAAATTTTAATAAAAATATAAAAAATTTAAAAAAAATATATATATATATATAAATTAAATAAAAAATATATATATTTTTTAAATATTAAAAAACCAATACCCCCATGGGAAATGTAAAAAATTTTAAAAAAAAAAATAAATTAAATTTAAAAAAACCCACCCCATACAATCTATCACATATTTTAACCTTACCACTTAAACAAGTACTTTTTGGCTTGCTTCGTTTAATAAATTTTTACCCGGGTATACTAGAGGTTCTGCGCCAATTTTTGATGTTCCTCTTAATTTTTTGTTTTGCTTCTTTCTTGGTGAACTACTTTTCAGGTGTCCCAATTGCTAACAACAAAGACTAAATAATCTTTATAAGCCGTGTAGCAGGGCTGACTGTCGTGTGACGCCTTCAGCTCAAAAATTTTTATGGCAAAGAAAGCAGTACAATTGTTTACTGCCCACGTTAAGAAAAACATTTACAAGTGCCCCCACCTAGGAGCTAAAAAAAAAATTTTGGGCAGCACGTGCCTTGTAAGGGTGTATTTTTTTTAAATTTTTTAGCTGGGAAAAAGGTGACAAGGTCTGACTCAGGGCGAGAGAAAGTGTGGCAGCCGCTTAAATAATACACAAGCCGCTACAGCTGAAAGGCAAAAATAAAAGCAATTGAAATATAAAAAAAAAACAAACAAAGAAACATTCAACTAAAACAATACATTAAAAAATGTTTTTTAAGAAGTCGGTCCTTACTTGGGGGGCCAGCCTTTCCACTTCACTAGATATTCCACTTTACCCTAAAAAGACAGTAACACAACAAAACCATTACGATTCGATATTGTAAGTGATATGGCCGCTGCTGTATTTTGCTTAACCTCACAAATCTTGGGTCAGGGGAAAAAAATTTGCAGAATGGCCACACTGCTTATACAGTTTCCTTGGTACTTATGAGTCATATTTCCATTGAACACTTAATTGAAATGCAGCAGCTCCATCATGTCCCCCTCTATGGCTCCCTAACCAAATGAATATGCAATAAAACAAACATTTGTAGTGTGAGTCATCTCTATGAGTCACGGTTTAGTCACCTATAGAAACATCAGCAACTGAGTCACCTGTAGCGTAACAGCGATTCTTCTATCTGAACCGATTTCTAATTAAAAGGGGAAAGATATGGTTGTAGAATCCCGCATTGCCTTCTCTCATACTGAACAGGACATATAAAAAAATTGTAAAAAGTATAAAAACTATCCTGATACCAGGTTCGAGGGTTCTCATTTAAAAAATTAACAAGAAAGATCAACCTAAAAGACAAAGTCCTACATCCTTTTGGATTCAAAAGAACCTTTACTGCAAAGGAATTGCTCCAAAAATTTGGGAAACCCCCACCATTTTCCCCAAATATCTACTTTTCCCCTGTAAAACTTTAAGATTCCCTAATTTTTTCACCCTCTGACAATCCTGGCCCAAGTTTTGCCCCTTTTTGGGGAACATAAGAACAAATTTTTATTATACCCCATAAATAAACAAATTTATCCTATATCACATTCTAGACCCTAATTTTGAAACCATTCTGCAAAATAAAGACATTAATTTTTATTTTATTCTCCATTATCGCACAATGTTTTATTTTCACCATCCTACTTACTTGTTTGTTCACCATCCTACGACCCTTTTGCTTATTGTGCCACCCTACGACACTGTCACCTTCCACTTTTCACCTTTTTTCCCCCTTTTGTAAAAATGCCCTTTTAAATTAGTTATAAAAACCATTATTATACTAGGTTTTATTTTTATCCACCCTTTTTTTTACTATTTTGGGTTCATCCGTTATTCTAGGGTCCCCCCTTATACTGTTTTGCATCCAAATTTCTATATTTTATACTTTGTTGCCCCATTTTACTATGTTTTTGTTCATCTTATACGGTTTTAATTTTTGTGCCTCCATTCCACTATTTTTCCTTATCTATTTTAAGGTTCTCCTATTCAAATATGTTTTTCTTTGCCCTACCTCTTACATATTTTCTTTTTGCTCCTATTCTAATTTTACCTCTTTAGCCCCCTCTTATACTTGCCCCAATTTTTTCCCTTTTTGTGCTCATAATAAATTTTGTCTATATCCCATCCAAATTTCCCTAGGTTTATCCCTTTGTTGCCTCCATTCAAAACTTTTTGTTTTTGGTTTTCTCTAAAATTCCCATCTATCTTTAAACTCCTTTCCTACGTTCCCCCTCTAAAACAAATTTTTTTTCTTTTTTCCCCCCCACTTCCCCTCTATACTATTTTTTTCATCCTTTTCCCTATTTTTCCCCTCTATACTATTTTTCTTTCTCCTCCCTAACGTTTCCCCTTATACTATGTTTCTTTTGCTCCCCCCTACTTTCCCCTTTTTTATTGTGCCTCCTTTTCCCCCATATTTTTCCTATTTTCCCCTAATTGTTTTATCTGCTCTTTATACTTTTCATCATTTGCCACCTATTTCTCTATTTTCTTTTTATAAATGTTTCCCATTTCTCCTTTTTTCCCTTTTTTTCCCCCCCTGTTGCATCCTATTCTAGGTTCCCCTCTTATACTATGTTGCCTCCTATTCTAGGTCCCCCTCTTATACTATGTTTGTTAAAAAAAAATTTTTCTATTTTTTTTAAACTTATATTTTTTATGTTCCCTATTTAAACTATGTTTCACTTGTCCCCTATTTACTATTTCCCCTCTTTTTTCCCTATGTTTTAAAGTTTCCCTCCTAGTTTTTTTTCATACCAAAGTTTCTTTTCTCCTTTTACATTTCCCCTTTTTGTTTCGCCCCCATTCAGTCCCCCCTCTTATACTATGTTGCCTCCTATTCTAGGTCCCCCTCTTATACTATGTTGCCTCCTATTCTCTGCTCCCCTCTTATACTATGTTGCCTCCTATTCTAGGTCCCCCTCTTATACTAGTTCCTCCTTTTCTGGGTTCCCCTTATACTATTTGCCCCCATTCTGTTCCCCTCTTATACATTTTTTGCCCCTATTCGGGCCCCCCTCTTATACTATTTTCCCCTCTTTTGGTTCCCCTTTTAAAAAAAATTTTTGCCTCCTTTTCTGGTTCCCCTCTTAACTATGTTCCTCCTATTCTGGTCCCCTCTTATACATTTCCTCCTATTTTTGGTTCCCCCTCTTAACATTTTCCCCTCCATTCTTGTTTCCCCTCTAATACTAGTTGCCATCCTTTCTAGTTCCCCTCTTATACTATTTTGCCTCCTTTTTCTGGTTCCCCTTTTATACTTGTTCCCCTCCTATTCTGGGTTTCCCCTTTTTTAAAACATGTTCCCCATTCTATTTCCCCCTTTAACTATGTTGCCTCCTATTCTAGGTCCCCCTCTTATACTATGTTGCCTCCTATTCTAGGTCCCCCTCTTATACTATGTTGCCTCCTATTCTCTGCTCCCCTCTTATACTATGTTGCCTCCTATTCTCTGCTCCCCTCTTATACTATGTTGCCTCCTATTCTCTGCTCCCCTCTTATACTATGTTGCCTCCTATTCTCTCCCCCCCCCCTCTTATACCCCAATTTTTCCCTCCTATTTTTGTCCCCTCTTATACTATGTTGCCTCCTATTCTCTGCTCCCCTCTTATACTATGTTGCCCCAATTTCTACACCTTTCTGTTGCCTCCAAATTCTTCTCCCAATTTTTGAGGGCCCTCTCCCCCACCCCCCCATTGCCAAAAAATTCTGCCCCCTCCGTGCACACATGATGCCCTCCATCTGGGCGCCCTCCTCCCGCTGTGCCCGCCTGAGCCTCACCTTCCGGATCCTCTTCTTGCGGATGCTCTCTACCGCAAACACTTGCTCCCCGATGGCAGACAGCTCCATGCCAATCTCCGGGGTGGCCCCTGTCCAGGGGGTCCCAGGCCCCAGTGAGCGGGGGCACAGGCTTGGCGCGAGTACGAGACACACCCCCCCGTCTCAATGCCTTTCCCAAAGGCTGCCCCATCCCGGGCCGGGGGACGGGGATGCCCACGCCCCTGTGGTTTTTGGAGGCTCCTGTGCCGCAGTGCTGGGGTCTCCCGGGTGGTCCTCTCCGCAGTGCTGTGTGCGGGGCTGATGCTGCTGCTGCTGCTGCTGCTGCTGCACGGACGCTGCCTCTGTGCATTACAACCTGCGCAACATTTTCAGGGAGCGCGCAGCTCGGGAACTCCGCTTACTATAGGAGAAGCGGGCAGCGGTGACGCACCCCCCCCGGGCCGCGCCAGGGGGCGGGGCCTAGTAAATGATAGCTGCGGAGGAGAAGGTGCTAGAAGTGAGCGGCGGCCGGAAAGCTCTGGAAGGCGCAGCGGGGAGCGTCGTGTGTACGGTGCCCAAACACAGACCCATGGAGCTCAGAGCCCCGTGTCAGAGAGCAGGAGGAGCTGAGAGACATCTATTATAAGGGGCATTCAGTGTCCTTCCTACTAGGATTAGGAGTCCGGTGGGCGGACCTACTCGGTGACTGTGTACATAGAATGACAGCTGCACATCACTGGTCAGCACCGCCCACTGGACTCCTAACCCTAGAAGGAATGTCACAGAATCTCTTCCCATAGCACTACATACATGTCAATCTGCGTAGCTGTTCCTCCTATACTCTGCTGGCCCCAAAAGATGGTTTTGCTGACATCACGGTCCATTTTGTTCTGAGTTGGAGGTCCGCCTACTCGTACTGACGCCAAAATTTTGGCAGGGGATTTAGGCTAAATTTCACCCCACGGGGAAGAAAATTTTTTCCCCCCCCCCCGCCCCCCCCCCCAGGTAAATTGGCCACATCACGGGGCACCCATAACCAAACTAAAAATCAGAACTTTCCACAAATTCTACAATAAAAATTCTGTAAAGGGGGCCCCACAGGCCCAAGACCATAAGACCAATATCACCAGCCACCTGACCGTAATACACCAACTGGACCCCAAAATCACCAGGCACATAGGACCGTAAACCAAAATGACCCCAAAAATTTTCCAAATACCCAAAAAAACCCCCTGACCCCTTCCCGCCATAGTGCTGTTAAAACTTTAATTTTGAATCAAACCCTTTTTTATTCCCAACCTTTTAACATAGGGTGGGCCCCCTGGGCCACTCGGACAAAAAGGTTTACAGTAAAAATTATAACTAAACTCACAGGAGACCTCGAAGAATTGTTCTCTTTCCCCCTTTTTCTCTTTTCTCCACTGTCCCAGACCCCCTGAAACACTCCACCACCTTTCTTTTTTAAAATTACAAAACAAAATAACCTTAATTTCCCCATATCAATTTTTAAAAAAATTTAAACCATACAAAACCCCCATTATTTTGAATTGGAGCCCCTAGAGCCCCCTATACCAAGGAGCCCCCGTACCATATACCCCCTTACCAGTGATACCCCCGTGCCATTTAGCCCCCGGCCGTTTAAAGCCCTGGGTTTTCAAGATGCCCCCGACCATATGGCCCCCTTAAACCGGGCCCCCCTGTCCAGAATCCCCATTTTTTGTCCCCCCATTTGTAGTCATGTCCCCCTGAGCCATGGCCCCCTTGTGATGAAAGCCCCCCGTTTTCATTCCCCCTGTGATAAGCCCCCTTTACCATAATTTGCCCCCCTTTCAGGGGAGCCCCCTTACCAGTAGATGCCCCCTGTACCATGTGCCCCCCTTTACCCAAACCCCCAAAGCCAGGGTTTTGCCCCCTGTGCCAGAGATCCCCCTTCTACCTGACCCCCCCGTGCCAAATGCCCCCGGTTTCGTGTCCCCATTGACCGTGTGCCCCCCATAGCCAGAGCCCCCCAAAACCAGTGTGGCCCCCATAGAGGTTTTACTATAATAAGGTCACGTGACCGAAATGTCACAAATTACGTCATGTTCAAATACAATGTTCCCCGTGGAGCTTATAATTTCTAATAACAGAATTTATGATATTGCAACACAAAGGGAGTGCTGTCAGTAATAGATATGTTTAGAATTTGACTTGGGACTGTACTTTCTGAGAAGCACCCAGCAGATCATATTAACTCTACGGAGTGCCGTCCACGCCTACATATTATTCTGAGCTTAGGAGTCCGTCAGGTGGTCCTACTCAGTGACTGACAGCCTAACATGTGCATGCATTGATAGCTGCTAACCACTGGTCAGCACCGCCCACTGGACTCCTAACCCTAGAAGGAATGTTACACAATCTCTTCCCATAGCACTACATATCTATCTGCGTAGCTGTTCCTGGCCTATAGCATGCTGCTGGCAGTTTAATGTCGTTGTTCGAGAAGATGCAGTAACATTTGTATTTTGTTTCACTCCCTGCTTTTTCTGGGCTTAGGAGTCCGGAGGGTGGTCCTACTCAGTGACTGACAGCCTAAAGGTATGTTCACACGGTGTGTTGGATAAGAAAAGCGCTGCGTAAATCTCATCCAACACGCAGGTGTTAAATAGGGCGTCTGCTTTGTAAAACATATCAAGAATTGACATGATAATTCTCTGAACGGATCAGAAAGACGCAAGTAAAACACACATCGGCGATCACTGAACATCGATTGAAAGCAATGTAATCACACTGCACAATGTTAGCTGCATGTTTGGGCCCAATCACGCAATTAAAAACATATCCCACCACGGAGGCAACACGCTGTGTGAACATTCCCTAACTTATGTGCATGCAGAGATAGCTGCTAATCCCTGGTAAGGACCACCCACTGGACTCTTAAAGGGGCTGTCTCACTACACCGATTCGTCTCGCCTCAATCCGGTTTTTCTTGGTTTCACTTTGAATTCAGGGACGTGTTTGCTGGCTTCTACTAGGCTGCAGTAGAAGCCAGGTCTGTAGCTATAGTAACCAGTGCTGGCAGCCTATCAGGAGAGATTAAACAGGTCTGTAGCTATAGCGACCTGAAGAGCTAATGCAGCCCATACAAGAGGGGATATCTGGGAATAGGTCGGACACTGTTAATGGACACATATTGCAAAGTGACTTGTTTTTGCAAGATCTTTAACATTAAAAGCAATCCTTGTAGTGAGACAACCCCTTTAAGCTCTGAGTCAGCAGGGATTTGGATTACTAAGGGGAACTTGTATGAAAACTATCTAGGTCTTAGAATTTCTTTGTTGCCCATAGCAACCAATCAGAGCTCCCCTTTAATTTTTTCAGAGCACTATATGAAATGAAAAGGGAACTGTGATGGATTGCTATGGGTAACAAAGAAAGTCTTAAAACTAGACAGTTTTCATACATGGGGCCCTATGTATCTATCTTCTTAGTTCTATAACACAATGCTGTTAGCTTGGTAGTGACCTACTCAGTAATTGGGCAGCCTAGCCTGTATGCCTGCAGACAGAGCTCTAATAACTCATTTGGACCAGCCACTGGATTTCTAAGTCAAGGATGAGCAGGGAGTCAAATGGATATAATATCATTTCTACTGCACTTTTTCCCCCACAATACAATGAAGCTGCCAACATCGTGCTATACAGCAGCTAAGCACATTGATATATAGTGTTGTGAGGAAAGATTCAGGATCAGGCTCATTCTGGGTTCAGGGGCCGTCCTGCTCAGTGACCTGCCCGCATTACCTATGAGCATAAAAACAGCTGCTAATTGTGGATCAGGACCCCCCACCAGGACACCACTAAGCCCAGAATTAAATACAAGTTGTACTGCATCTTTTTTCCCTGCTCATTCCGAACCTAGGAGTCCAGTGGGTGGTCCTACTAGTAATTGAAAGTCTAAGCTGCGTACATGTGGATAAACAGTATTTCACAAAGTGAGTACACCCCTTACATTTTTGTAAATATTGTATTATATCTTTTCATGGGACAACACTGAAGATCTGACACTTTGATACAATGTAAAGTAGTCAGTGTACAGCTTGTATAACTGTAAATATGGTGCGCCCTCAAAATAACTCAAAACACAGCCATCTATGTCTAAGCCACTGGCAATAAAAGTGAGTACACCACTAAGTAAAAATGGACAAATTGTGCCTAATTTGCCATTTTCCCTCCCTGTTGTCATGTGACTCATTAGGTTGAAGGTCTCAACTGTGAATTGGGAGCAGATGTGTTAAATTTGGTTTTATCGCTTTCACGCTCTCTCATACTGGTCACTGGAAGTTCTACATGGCACCTCATGGCAAAGCGCTGTCTGAGGATCTGAAAAAAAGAATTGTTGTTGTTCTTATGGCCCAGGCTATAAGAAGATTGCCAAAACCATGAAACTGAGCTGCAGCACAGTGACCAAGACCATACAGGGGTTTCCCTAAGAACAGGTCTCACCTTCATCGACCAAAGAGGTTGAGTGCACGTGCTCAGCATCATATCTAGAGATTTTCTTTTCAAAATAGACATATGAGTGCTGCCAGCATTGCTGCAGAGGTTAAAGGTAAGGGAAGTCAGTCTGTCAGTGCTCAGACCATACGCCAGACACACTGCATCATATTAGTCTGCATGGCTGTCGTTCCAGAAGGAAGCCTCTTCTAAAGATGATGCACAAGAAAGCCCTCAAACAGTTTGCTGAAGACAAACAGACTTAGGAGAGGGATTACTGGAAACTTGTCCTGTGGTCTGATGAGACCAAGATAAACTTATTTGGTTCAGATGGTGTCAAGTGTGTGTGGCGTGAACCAGGTGTGGAGCACAAAGACAAGTGTCTACAGTCATGCATGGTGGTGGGAGTGTCAAGGTTTGGGGCTGCATGAGTGCTGCTGGCTGTGGGGATCTACAGATCATTGAGGGAACCCTGAATGCCAACATGTACTGTGACATCCTGAAGCAGAGCATGATCCCCCTCCCTTCCGAGCTGCAGGGCAGTATTTCAACATAATAACGACCCCAAACACCTCCAAGACGACCGCTGCCTTGATAAAGAAAATGAGGGTAAAGGTGCTGGACTGACCAAGCGTCTCCAGACCTAAACCCTATTGAGCATCTGTGGGGCCTCCTCAAATGGAAGGTGGAGGAGCCCGAGGTCTCTAACGTCCACCAGCCCCATGACGTTGTCATGGAGGAGGGAAGAGAATTCCAGTGGCTGCAACCTATGAAGCTCTAGTGACCTCCATGTCCAAGAGAGTTAAGGCAGTGCTGGAAAATAATAGTGAGCACACAAAATATTGACACTTTGGGCACAATTTGTCCATTTTCACTTAGGGGTGTACTCACTTTTGTTGCCAGTGGTTTAGACATCGATGGCTGTGTGTTGGGTTGTTTTGAGGTTACACCAAATTTACACTGTTATACAAGCTGTACACTGACTACTTTATATTATATCAGTGTCAGATCTTCAGTGTTGTCCCATGAAAAGATGTAATCCAATATTTACAAAAATGTGAAGGGTGTACTTACTTTTGTGAGGTAATATAGTTGCAAATAATTAATGAGGATTGCCCACTGGACTCCTAAGCCCAGAATAAGCATGGATTCAGATGAATAAAGTAAAAATTCTGCTGCATCTTTTCAAGAAGACTATAAAGCTGCTAGCATCAAGATGTACAGCAGGAGGAGCTGAGCACATTCATATATTGTGGGAAAATATTCAGTATCACTTTACTGATTCTAATGCCACCTTATTGTGGGTTCAGGAGTCCAGTGGGCGGTAATACAAGTAATTGAAAGCCTAACCCACATGCATGCAGAGATAGCTGCTAATAACCAATTAGAACCACCCACCGGACTCCTAAACCCAGGGCGAACAGGGAGGGAAAGGAACAAAAAATAAAACAGGTTCTACTGCTTTTTTCCAGAACACTATGGGCCATATGTATAAAAACTGTCTAACAGTGAGACTGTCTTTGTTGCCCATAGCAACCACACAGCACCATATGAAATGAAAGCTGAGCTCTGATTGGTTGCTATGGGCAACAAAGACATTCTTACTGCTTGACAGTCTTCATACATAAGACTATATATCAATCTGCTTAGCTGTTCCAGATCTATAGTGTGCAGTATATAGGGCTGCATTTTCAACGCGACGGGTGCACTTAATATATTTTACAAAATGAAAGCCCCAATCTGGTTGCAATGACCAATACCTGCACTTTAGAAGTAGTGTACTTATACTACTTTACCTTCTAAAACTAGTACAATAAGAAAAAAAGCAAAAATGGAGTAAACCCAATATTAAAGGAGTTGTTGTTTGATAAAAAAAAATATATATTTTTAAATAAATCATGCACAACATGATTTAAAAAATAAATAAATGAAACTGCTCATGGGTCTACGTGTTACTGTTTCATACTGTCAAGGTGACTCCTGGTGTAATTTTGATTTCCTCTTAGGCTATGTTCACACGGCGTAATTGCGGCGCGTACAGTATGGCCGCAATTACGCCGGGTGCTTTGTGAGTTGCGCTGATCACTCTTCAACATTGCAAAAGGGTTAATATTTAACCAATTGTAAATACATCAATTCTTATCAACACTTTAAATAAAGCTTTTACTGAACTTGTGGTACGGGTGCTTCTTTTCTTCCCAATCATGGGTTTTATTGCAAAATGTTTCCTTTTCAGGTTCTTATCTCTATTTGTTTAGGAAATCGGATCTTATAACCTGTCCTCTCCTGGAGCTAGGTAGAATGGCTGTGATGTTTCGGGTTAAGCCCCCTTTGTCGCCTTCTCATACATCTAGAGAACAGGGCTGCACCAGTTTTTGGGCTGAAAGGACGTCCCATATATACATGTCACCGGATTGTTAGGGGCCGTTCACACGGCACAGGACAAATACTGGTCGGTTTATCCGAAAACCGGTCGGAAGAATGAACATGTTCTATGTTTTTCGGACCACCGGCAGTCTGAAAAACCGCCGGACGGAAAATCCGTGCAGTGGGGGCCGCTTCACCGATTTTCCATTAAGGTCTGTGTAAAAGTTTTTCAGCCGGTTTGCAGATGGTTTTCAAAACCGAGAACCAGCTGACAAACCGACTGAAAAACCGTGCTGTGGGGACATGGCCTTCCACTCTCGTGGTAAGAATCGATGTACTTGGTGTATTTACAATCGGTCGTATATTAAACCTTATGTAACATTGAAGAGTAATTGAGCAAAAATCATTATTTTGACCAGAGCTAAAGTTTAAAAGTGCAGCCTGAACACCCCTCCTTTCACCCCTAGAAGATAAACCGCAGGCATGATCCTCAGAGGGTGCAAAGGATGATGTTTACTACTGTCATAATGTTTGCACTGTTTCTTTTACTTTACAGGTTTCCCCATTGCACTCCAACGGATTGGTTGAATCTATTTCTTTGACAAAATGATCAATAAGAGATGGTGCACGCGAGTGTGTATTACTAACACTGGGGCTTGATGTGAGCCAGCAGTGTTTTTAATCACCCAAGGCTGACACTAACCCCTGTCACTATTACCCCATTACCCAATGCTCTAGGGTAATGGGAAGAGCTGGTTAACTGCCGGAAGCGGATCCTCTAATGTGATGATCTGTTTTTGGGGTGGCTGCAGGATGGTATTTTTAGGATGGGAAGAGTCCAAAATCCATGCACTTTCCCATCTTGATAGTATCAGCCTGCAGCTGTCAGATTTAGCTGGTTATGAAAAGTGGGGACCACACATCGTTTTCTTATCATTTGTTTATTAAAAAGAAAAAAAGACTGGGTCCCCCCCATTTTCCATAACCAGCCAAAGTAAAACTGATAGCTACAGCCTGATACTATCAGAATGGGAAGGTCCATCGATACTGGTCCCATCCCATTCTAAAAATACTAGCCTGCAGCCACCCCAGAAGGGTACCATCACATTACAGGATCCGATTCTGACAGTTACCCGGCTCTTCCCGGTACCTCTGGTGTATTGAGTACCAGTAATAGTGACATGGGGTTAGTCTCAGCCATGGGGTGCCAAAAAACAATACTTTTTGACAGTCCCAGTGATAGCAATAAAGAAGCATCTGTCAGACATCTTTGTTACTATCACTGGAAAAAAAAGGTAAAAAACCCCCACACAAAACGCATGAAAAACACTTTATTTAAATAAACACTCCCCTGACTACACTCCTCGTTGATCATTTTATTAAGGAATTAGATCCAATGCTAGTCCAACGTAGTCCCACGAATCGGATGTAGTCAAAAAGGGAAACCCAAAGAAAAAAATGAAAACAGAAAGCTGGGGGATGCCATATCCCCCAGATCAACCTATTTTCCTATTAGTAGGAAAACTAGGTATCTGCTGCAGGGTTTATGGCATGACCCAGCTTTCCTGGAGACTGGATACTCTATCTAGCACCCAGAAAGCTGGGTAACATCCCCCTGAGGATATAACAGTGGTTTTCTACCCTAAGAAAATTGAGTAACAGCTGTGGGGGATGGGGCATCACAGACACACACAGACATGCAAAAAGACACAGACATATGCAAACACACGAATGCACACAGACATTCACATACAAACACCCATATACAGACAACACATGCACTCATGCACATCCATGCACAGCCATATACATCCATGTACATACATGCACAAACATACACACCCATGTACACACAAACCCATGTACAAACTTGCACATCTATGTACACCCATGCTTACACACCCTTGTACACATATGCACACACAGACACACAAAATGTACCTCAGTCCGAAGAGCTGTGTACAGGAGACCCACAGAGCTGCACGACCTCCACTTATTGCCCCATTAAATTTTCATAGTGTGCCACTGCACTCCCTAACCCCACCCCAGGCTGGAGCGTCACCTGCTGGGAAGGAAGACAGTACATTGTAAAAAAGAAAAAAAATCTGTGCCAGCTATCTCTATTGCCGGGTGCCGCCCTAGGCACTTGTCCACGAGGGCCTAATGGTAAATATGGCCCTATGTACATTCTGTGCTAAAATCTGTGACAAATCACTTATTGAGGTGGTTTCCCCCACAGATTCCATTTTGGAAACCACATTGGGTAGACAGGACTTTGAAGGGGGCTTAAAGGGAATATGTCATCAAAAAATGACTTATTGTTTAACTCACATTTTTATGTTAAACACATTTTTTAGGAATTTTTGGTTATGTTTTTTTAATTTTCCAGATCACTTTCAATATTTTTTTAATAATTCTTAAGTCCTGCAGTTTTCTCTTCGGCCACTAAGCCTAATAATCGTCTGACACTTCCTGTTCTGTTTAGAGAGCTTTTCAGCAGTCTGCTCATTATCAGTAACAGCAGGGTCACACTAAAAGGAGACACCAATGTGTACAGATAACACAGAATCCACCAGTCACAAGAGGAGATGTCACAGCTCCCCCTCTCCCCAACCTTCACAGTGAAAACTCTCCTATAGACGTCGATGGGACAGAATCTGTCTTAAGAATGCTATGTGCATGAAGCTGTTGTAAAGTATCTCTCTGACTGCTGTTAAAGCAGTGCAAGCAAGAATGTCTTCCCCACAATCATATATAGACTGCCGAATCGTCAAATCTACACTCTGTAAATAAAACCGACTGAGAGGAAAAGAATATGGATCAGGGGCTTGATTTAATAAGTAGAAAAAAAATTGGCGACAGATTCCCTTTAAGTTCTACAGGCACCTAAGTTAAATGTATCATCTTTATCCCCTTAATGATTTCCCACAGTGGCGGCAAAAAACGTTGCTGCCTACAGAGGGATTTGCGCCTCCCAAGGCAGAAACTATGCTAGGAACGGAGCTGTAGTTAACAGCTCTGTTCCTAGTGCAGTCTCTGCGAACAACAGGGACCTAGAGCAGCCTCAGGGCTGTCTGCACAGCAAGTCTGCTGTCAGGGAACACTTGTGTATTGCCCTGGTAGCAGCCCATGTCATACTGACACATAGTGTAATGTATTAGGATACAATGATGTATGCCATACCATCAGCTGGCCTGTACTATACCTCCAAGTATAGAATATGACATGTAACCTCTTCCCATCACAGTGTTTTCTGTTTGTTACATACGATTTGTAATCCCCACCTTCCAAGATCCATACCTCTTTTTTCCATCTACATAGACAGATGTGGGTTTGTTTTCTGCAGGACAAGATGTACTTTTTAACAATACCATTAACAGTACTAATTAATGCAATGGGAAACCCAAATTTTCAAATGATATGTGGGGCTGGAAAACAGAAAAAAAACAATTGCGCTATTTTTGAGGGGATTTTTTTCTTATGGCGTTCTCTGTGCGGTATAACTGACATGATATCTGTATTCTAAAGGTCAGTACAATCCAGTGATACAAATATTTTAAAGTTTTTGTTAAGTTTTATTACTTTAAAAAAAAAAAAAAAAGTAAACTTTTCATTTTTTAAAAGTGCAGTGATGCGCCAGTTTCTGGGACCAGTCACTTTTATTTCTCCATCTGTGCACCTGATTGAGGGGGCATTTTTTTGGGCCTAAATGTTGATTTTATTGGTACCATTTTTGAACAGTGTAACTTTATTTATCACTTTCCATTCTAATTTTTGGGGCACACGAAGTACTTAGCACCCAATATAGCATGCATACGGACTACATTACATTGTATCAAAGTGGCATAGCTTCAGTGTTGTCCCAAGAAAAGATATAATACAATATTTATAAAAATGTGTGGGGTGTACTCACTTTTGTGAGGCACTGTACAAGGAAGGCAGGTGGCCGAGAAGAAGGGTAGTTACTAAACAAGTTGGATTCGAACCAAAGAATCACAGAGTAGATAGACCATTGAGGTACAGTAGTACTCTGCTTCCCCGAAAATAAGACAGCGTCTTATATTAATTTTTGCTCCTAATGAGGCACTATGTCTTATTTTCAGGGGATGTCTTATTTCTCCACAAATAAATTATAGCATGCTATACTAGTGTGTTGTGTATTAATATAATATAATATTATATTTTAATATATATTTATTAATATCTTAAAGTTTAAGCACAAACCCTAGGATATAAAATTTTTAAAGACATTTATTGCAGCTGCAGGACTTACTCAAAGGGAGGGCAAATGTGACTCTGGGACTTGAGAATAAAGTACCAGCATGCCCCATCAGCCACCCTGTGAGTGTGTGTGTTTGTCAGTTCATTGCCTCTTTTCTCCCCCCACCCCAATCCCTCCTCACTTGTCACTGCTCCTGTCCTGGGATGTTCTGGACCTTGGGGACTGACTGTACATGACCTCCCTGCACAGGTCCTTCAACACTCAGGTGCTATAACAATATGTCCCAGGGCCGTTTCTCGGGGTAACGGGGCTTGGGAACACCTGCCCTCCCTGCCCCCTACCTTTCTCTCGGCCCTGTGTATGGGGAGCTGCAGCAATGATTTCCGCTATGTCTTTTTTTCGGGGAGTGCCTTATATTCGGAAATTAAACAAAATCCGCTATGCTTATTTCCGTGTGCTTATTTTGGGGAAAAACACGGTAGTAAATTATTAACGAAGTAACATAGTGATGAAAATTACACATGTTCAATGAGAAAAATTAAATTGAGTAAAAGGCAAATAAAGATAGCAAAGAATGAGACAGAAGATGGGGGCTTGAAACTAAATGCTATATAGACTGGTAAAAAGATCAGCAGCACCAACCATGGACAGTCAGTCGCTCCATGGCACTAGTGAGGCAGGAGTCAATGGGCATTTCTTTTGGAAAACACTACAGTGAATTACCGGGGTAGCAAGGGACTATTGGATACTGGATTAGATTGGATACTCTAATGGTACGTCCACCCAGCAAGGGCTTTCAGAACACGCACAATCTTCCGCCAATTTTGGGGGTGGAAAGTGTGCTATGCAATGATTCAATGATTAGGGGGGCCGCCGAATCTGCAAACCTTGGACAGAACCGTCCCCCAAAACCATTCAAAAGACAATAAAATAGCGGCTGGATTCTTAAAACGTTTTCCGACCGTTTTTTTACACTTCCCGTGCCCTTTAAAGATCCAAAAATTAAATAAATGGATGTCTTCAGTACATGTCTTGAGTAGCGACCAAGGCATCAATGGGTTGTGAATGTGAGGGCACGTAAAAATTGAGTTTAGATCATGTTTTTTGGAAAAGGTCAAGTTGGTGCTCGGAGTGTGGACTGCTTGCGTTACTTTATTGTATTTATGTGTATTCTGCAATTATACGTTGCTAACTTCCAGCTGCTCACATCTATATTGAAAGGCTTGTGTCATTTTCTTTCCTTGTTCCCAGTAGAAAATTACTCTTGTCCTGCTGTATGCAATACAGTTAAAAAAAAGTATGATTCATGCATGAATGGACCTCCAAGAGTCTAGCAATCAAAATAAATAGGTATTGGTCAGGTTGTTGAGTCTGTGTTTTCTATACATTATAGCCTGTAAAAAAATGTTAATTATGAATTGTTTTTTTTTAAAAAGAGATTTCTCGAAAAAAGAAGAATTTGATCAATGGGAAAAATAAAAATAAAAATTTATCCCTACCAAGTCCTTCTTTTCTATCATCTTTTTTGTTAGTACATAGGAAACTGTAAGTATAGTGAAGCTTAAAAAAAACCCCTTCTGTCTGAAACGTTTTACTTAAACCCCAAAAAATGAAGTGTATCTTATCATAACCCTCAGAGGACTTCTGATGATTGCGAGTTTTTGCCTGCGCCACAGAGAATAAATGGAGCAGTAGTGCCTCTCTCACCTATTATGACTGTCCATTAAGGCTCAGGCTTTTTCATTAACAAATATATTTTGTTTATTTTTTTCATCCCCCCCAGCGTTTTGTCCCTAAAAAAATCCTCCAAAATGCCCCCAGTTCATTTTTATTGATTCCTATGTAAAACAGCCTTGTAGTTCAGTCATGATGAGGTTTTTTACACGCGTTTTAGCCGTTTCTTTGGACGCTGTCTTCGGTGCTGATAAAGAAGTGTCGTGTCAATTCCTGAAGTGTTTTCAATGCTAAAAATCCCCATAGGAAGCAATGCAGAGCTTCAAAACCTCGTTTTTGATGCGTTTTTTGGCACGGTTTTTGACCGAGCTATTAATTGGTATGGGTGTTCTAGAAAGAAAACGTCCAAAACCTGATCAAAACCTTGTCTGAAAGACTAAGTCCACACAGCACTATCAAAATGCCATCCAAAATCTGACGGCATTATGACATTGCTGGGCTGCGGCAGGGACATGGTTTTTGGCACAGATTTACGCAAAAGCCGCAGTCAGTTCTGGATTTGCCGTCGTCCCAGTACATCCAATGTATGTAGTCAACGACAAATCCGAGCAGAGTCTGGTGGAATATACAACATGTTGCATATTCCACTGGATTTTAAACCCGATGGTAAAAAATCCGTTTGTAAGAACACCAGATTTTTCATTGCTATCTATTCACACGGGGACTGTGGATTTTCAGAGTCAGAAACTGAATCCACCGAAAAAACCGATGGGAAAATATTTGTTTTGCAAGACAAACGCGCTGCAAAAAAACCCTTTTTAAGCACTTTTCGGACAAATTTTTATGTGATTTGGACGCTGAAAATTCAGCGTCCAAATCAATCGTGTCGTCAACCTTACTCCAACATATTTTTAGAAAGCATTCAATTATCATTTAAAATAATTTTAACCCTTTTCAATTTAAGTGCAGGCTCGTGTAAATCATTCTGTAGGAGAACAATAGGGGAAGATTTGGGGAATATGAATATGTCCAAGACATCTGCTTATTTATATGGGCTTCATTTCTTTACCTGATCAATGCTACATGTAGATAAATAATATATTGTGGCATTGATATTCCCAAAATGTTTTCTGCAAAGTCACATAAGATGAAAACAATAATAAATTTAAAAAAAGAATGTTGTTGAATGGTGATAATGAAGTATAAAGAAATGTTTTCCTATTGGCCTTGCATATTACATTTTTAGTTTAAGTTTTATGATATCAAACATAGACTATACATGTGTATATACTAATATAAAAATTAATATTATATAATATATATTTAATATAATTATATATTATTTTTTTAAGTGGTAGAACAACATTAACGGTTTACATGGTGCTGCCCTTTTTGGTGAAGGCAGCAGGATCCTGTCAGAGCGCCACCGATGTCCCGCTCTCGGTGGGGGGGGAAACCAGCTATTTTTTTGTCATAGTAGGGTTTTTGACATGTTACATAGGCTGACACCCAATATTATGGGTGGCTTTTCCCGGAATGGCTATAGCGTCGGGTGGGTGGCCGTTCCCGCATTCCAGGACAGGCTTTTGATAGGTCTCTGCAGGTCTATTAAAAGCCTGATACTCCAAGTGATCAGGGGGGCATTGTCTGCTAGCTGGCTGTGGAGGAGTATTGGAGCTGGAGAGAGGCTATGGTTCCCGGGGTTGAAGGGGGCCAGAACCCCCTAGGAGACGGGTAAAGGGGAGAAAATGTTTTGTAGGGTTTTTTAAAAGGTCAAGCCACAATGAACAGGGTCTTTAAGGGTATTTTGTGTGTGACGGCCCCAGGTTTTTTTTTTTTGTTTGTTTCCTATAAACACTGCCTGAGGAATAAAGTTGGCTGAGGCCAGCTTAAAACTACTGCCCTGGTGTCCAAGTGACATATGTTGGTGTGCTGTTAACCATTCTACCAAGGATGGTGATCCTGAGATCCAAGCGTGACCCCCCGGGAGTGAAGCATTACTAAAATAACAAATATATCAAGTCACAAGGATTTTCTTTAAGTCTGGCCTCCCCAGCTTTTTTTCTTCACACAGCAAAACATGTACAGCAAACAAAATAAAACCTAGGCCCTCCACCACTAATAAACGAAAAGAGCCCCTCTTACAGTGGTCGGGGTCTAATACCCAGCCCCACAAACTTTTTACTCCACTGTACAATATAGTCCTTGGGCCTGGCTTCTCTCAAGCCTAGGGGGAAAACCCAGAAAATTCCCGGACAAGGGATGCACGTGTCCTCCACAGACGGAACCCCAAAAACCCCCCTTGGGATCTTGAAGACCAGATATTTAAAAGGCCTCTGGTTGGACAAGCAGCTGAGAACTCTCCCAATTTCCCCCTGAGTAATTAAATCCTGGTTACCCTTGCCATACTGCTGGGGGCCTTCCCATTGACAGCCAGCAACGGTAAAACCCGACCTTGGAACTCAGGCGTAGAACATCAGTGGGGAGAAAGCGATCTTTTTAAGGTCGAATGCCACAAATATCATACAACAGTGGGTATGGAAAGTATTCAGACCCCTTTAAAGTTTTCACATTTTTTCTCATTGCAGCCATTTGGTAAGATCAAAAAAGTTCATTTTTTTTGCTCATTAATGTACACTCTGCAGCCCCCCCCCATATTGAAAGAAAAAACCCAGAAATGTAGATATTTTTGCAAATTTATTAAACAAGAAAAACTGAAATATCACATGGTCATAATTATTCAAAACCTTTGCTGTGACACTCATATTTAACTCACATGCTGTCCATTTCCTTCTGATCCTCCATGAGATGGTTCTACTCCTTCATTTGAGTCCAGCTGTGTTTAGTTAAACTGATTGGACATGATTAGGAAAGGCACACACCTGTCTATATAAGACCTCACAGTGCATGTCAGAGCACATGAGAATCAGGCAGTCTAAGGAACTTCCCAAGGAGCTCGGAGACAGAATTGTGGCAAGGCACAGATCTGGCCAAGGTTACAAAAGAATTTCTGCAGCACTCAAGATTCCTAAGAGCACAGAGGCCTCCATAATCCTTAAATGGAAGAAGTTTGGGACGACCACAACTCTTCCTCGACCCGGCCCTCCAGCCAAACTAAGCAATCGTGGGAGAAGAGCTCCAGAGATGCAGTAGGGAGATGGGAGAAAGTTCCACAAAGTCAACTATCACTGCAGCCTCCACCAGTCGGGGCTTTATGGCAGAGTGCGGCCGACGGAAGCTTCTCCTCAGTGCAAGACATCTGAAAGCCGCATACAGTTTGCAAAAAAACACATGAAGGACTCCCAGACTATGAGAAATAAGATTCTCTGCTCTGATGAGACGAAGATTGAACTTTTTAGTGTTAATTGTAAGTGGTGTGTGTGTGTGGAGAAAACCAGGCCCTGCTCATCACCTGCCCAATATAGTCCCAACAGGAAACATGGTGGTGGCAGCATCATGCTATGGGGGCAGTGACAGGACGACTGGTTGTAATTGAAGGAAAGATGAATGTGACCAAGTACAGAGATATCCTGGATGAAAACCTCTTCCAAAAAGACAATGGCCCTAAGCACACAGCTAAAGTAACACAGCCAGCCAGAGCCCTGACCTAAACCCAATTGAGCATCTCTGGAGACACTTGAAAATGGCTTCCACCAACGTTCTCCATCCAACCTGAGGGAACTGGAGAGGATCTGCAAGGAAGAATGGCAGAGGATCCCCATATCCAGGTGTGAAAAACTTGTTGCTCATTCCCAAGAAGACTCCCTGGCTGTACTCAAGGCAGGATGACGGGTAGGCAGAGGTAGGCGATCGCCTAAAGGGGGCCTACCTCTGCCCCATCCCTAGCGGCGCAGGCAGGGCCCGAACCTCGCCGGGCTCCAGGCCGCTGCCATGGGCCTGAAACGCCGGCGGTCTTTTGACCGCTTCTGCGGAGCAGAGAGCGAGCGCTCCCTGCTCCGCAGACAGTGTCGGAACCCGCCTCACCGGAGGATCGCTGGATCCTCCGGTAAGCCGCAGGGCCAACACAGCGGGGCCGCCGGGTCCTCATAGCGCTGAGGACCCGCCGGGGCCCGTGCGGCTCAGCTGGCAGCGTCGCGATAAAGTGATGTCATCGCGATGCTGCTTCTCCTCGGGCGCACAGCGCGTCATAGGCTGTGCGCCAGAGAAGCGCGGGACTGAAGAGGACAGAAGAGTAGCGGCGCGCCTGGGAAGCAGGTAAGGTGAGTATAAATGTTATTTTTGCCTGCCTGTGGCCCCTATAGGCTTGCCTGTGGCCCCATACGGCTGCCCCAGCCCCCATACACCTGCCTGAGCCCCCATACGCCTGCCCGTTGCCCCTATAGGCCTGCCTGTGGCCCCTATATGCCTGCCTGTGGCCCCATATGCCTGCCTGTGGCCCAATACGCCTGCCTGTGGCCCCTATACGCCTGCCTATGGCCCCCATACGCCTGCCTGAGCCCCCATACGCCTGCCTGTGGCCCCATACGCCTGCCTGAGCCCCCATACGCATTCCTGTGGCCCCATACGCCTGCCTGTGGCCCCATACGACTGCCTGTGGCCACATACGCCTGCCTGTGGCCCCTATACGCCTGCCTGTGGCCCCCGTACGCCTGTCTGTGGCCCCCATATGCCTGCCTGAGGTCCCATACGCCTGCTTGTGGCCCCATATGCCTGCCTGAGCCCCCATACGCCTGCCTGAGCCCCCATACGCCTGCCTGTGGCCCCATACGCCTGCCTGAGCCCCCATACGCCTGTCTGTGGCCCCCATACGCCTGCCTGAGCCCCTATACACATGCCTGATCCCCTATACCGCTGCTTGAGCCCCTATACGCCTGCCTGAGCCCCCATATGCCTGCCTGTGGCCCCTAGCTATAATACCTGCCTGAGCCCCTATAGCTATATACCTGCCTGTGTGCCCCTATATACCTGCCTGAGCCCCTATAGCTATATAACCTGCCTGAGTGCCTCTATATTCCTGCCTGAGTGCCCCTATATCTATATACCTGTCTGAGAGTGACCCTATGTCTATATACCTGCCTGAGTGCCCCTATATTTATATACCTACCTGTCTAAGGGGACAATATACATATACCTGCCTGAGTGAGAGGGCATATCTATATACCTGTCTAACTGAGGGACTTATATACCTAGAATTAAGGAGTTACTGGAAATGTGAGGATTCTAAGATATTTGTGTCCAAATCTGCAGGGACGAGTATTGGCCGGAGCAATCAGCAGGAAGGTGTGAACCGGATGGAGAAGAAAAGGGAAAGTGAACGACGCTGATCAGAAATGATGTCTCTTGTGAGTCACTAAATGTAACTGCAGTGTAATCCCTTATATTTCTGCAGAGCATCTACATACAACTAGTATCTACCACTATCTGGTCACTGTATGGCGGTGGTATATGTAATCAGCTGATAGTCACATGTGGGGGTCGCGTTTGGTCAGGGTCTGGCAGGATATAGATGGGCAGGAGCTATGTGGAATATGCAGAAAATTAGTGACAGGACCTGGCGCAGGGGTGAGAGGGGGGGGGGGCATTTTTTGGGGAGTGAGGGGGGGGTGCGCCATTGGCTGTACTTGCCTAGGGCACCAAAATGCCTTGTCCTGGCCCTGGCTGTAGTAGCTCAAAAACTGCTTCTACTCAATACTGAGCAAAGGGTCTGAATACTTATCACCATGTTATATTTCAGCATTTCTTGTCTAAAAAATTTGCAAAAATATCTACATTTCCGTTTGATTTCTTCTAAGCTGGGGGGAGGGGTGCAGAGTGTACATCAATGAGCAAAAAAAATGAACTTTTTTGATCTTACCAAATGGCTGCACTAAAACAAAGAGTGGAAAATTTAGAGGTGTCTGAATATTTTCCGTACCCACTGTATGTATGTATGTATGTATGTATGTATGTCTATATATATATATATAGACAAAACTTTATATAGAGAGAAGGAGGCACATAGAGAGATATCCAGCTTGACAAGAGGATTCATGTACCAGTAATATTATCTATCACAGTAATTTCCTCCCTTCATTAATCTAATCCAGTCTGCTTGCTCATGCTTCAAGCTGGATGTCCTCTAAGATAAAACCCCATAACCTCTATTCCTATAGGTTTACTATGATTTGTGATTCTTCATCTTTACCATGTAAACTTCTTATTTTTAAATGTTAATGTTTTCTAAAAAAAATTTCAAAGTTGTTTAAGAATAATATGAATAATAAATGAAAAATTTGTCAAGTAACTGCTAGATTTCAGAGTTTTCAGGGATACATCTTGAAATAGGACTGATAATTATTAATTAAATTATTATAAATTTTGATACTGTTTTTATCAATGAATGGATATTTTACATATAAATAGACTTGATATCACAAAAAAATTTAGTTATCCGTTATAAGCTAAAATTAAAATGAAAAGGTTTGACCAAAAGCTATACAAATTCAACTAACTCAAATAGTATAATTTTTTTTTAAAAGCTTACTACCCTGTTAAAACCCCAGTCTCTCCCGTGCCAATGTGCATTCACTAATGATGTAAAATACATCAATGTGACCAATTCAGCTAATCAGTGGTCTTATGCCATGCATGCTATCATCAATGCAGAAACCAGTGATTGGCAGTAGTGGGCAAGTGTTCATCTTATTCTTATATTGACTTTGTATATTTAGATATTCACAAACCAGTTTTATGGTAAGAATAATGTGCATCCAGAATATTTTTCCTGTTTCCATGTAGATAGTTATGCTGTAGAAGAGCATTTCTAATAGTAGGATTAATTCTTCTTATTTCTGTATCAGAATGAAAATGACATCTTGTGTGGTAGAAGAGCGTTCATCCGACAGGCAGAAAAGTGACCCAGATTTGGCTTTGCATCTTTTTACAAGAAATGTATATCTTCTCACATTGTGGCTGGAAAAAACACGGTCAGGATTTTTGTGAGATTGATTTTCTTGGAAAAAAGGTGCTTCATGGGAAAAAAACAATAATTCCAGAACATTTTATTGAGGTTATCTATGTACCTGACAGGGAAAAGTAAAAATCTTTCCGAATGGATAGATTTGACAGATTGAACCATAATAATGTGGCAATGGGAAAAAGGGAAAGACACAAAGGACGACATGTATGTATTTTGGCACCAAGGCGCCATTTTTTTGTGCACATTAGTAGCGTAGAAAGCGATTGAATTTATTAACCTGTTCTACTGCAGGTCATAGATTAGGTGCTTTCTAGCTCCAAAATGACAAATCAGACTCAGGTAGACCACTGATAACTTTGTCTACCTGTTCCAGTAGTAATGCGTCCAGTTTTGCCATCCTCCCATCCTTAACGCGTAGAATGATATGGTTGTGGCATGATACACCCCCAGCACGCCCCCCGATCTCAGGCGCATTACAAAGTGCCGCAGACGCCCGATAATGTGCCTAATTTTGGAGTGTGCCTGATTATAAATCTAGAGAACAGAGGGCGCAGCCCCTTTCATACATGTTGCCCAGACAGTTTATAGAACTGAATCAAAGCTGGGTTTGTATGGAAAGAATGGTTAACATGTTAGCAAAAACACAAAGCAACAAAAACAGATGTGAATGGAGGTTACGAATAATCAACAATTTTAGGAAGTTATATGGTGATACTCCCCTATTAGGGCAGGTTCACACAGCTATATCACTGCAAATAATAATCCCTGTTAAAACATAACTTTTACTAGTCTATCTTAAAAATATTAATATCTAACCCCTATGTATTACCACTGCATACCTAGATGATACAGCAAAACTGTGCACTAACTGCCAGTGGAGTAATCGCCCCTAAAGGCGGCTCCGCTTTA